>WNWK01031312.1:0-22792 GCA_009830355.1 Cherax destructor
GATCAATACCACTCGTTCGTGGTGTTGAGGCTAGAGCACCAAACGGGAGGATAATGAAATTAGCTGAGAGGCACTCACACCAACGTATGTCCTCGGATCAGTAAACACCTAGATCTGCTGGTGCGTGATTCTTGAGATTTGGTGGTTCTGTTGGTTAAGCTCATGGTTTTCCTCACCATGAGGCGGGCCAAAACAATATGGGTTCAAATCCTTGGCTAATCGCAGTGTTGTTATTGATCAATACCACTCGTTCGTGGGTACAACAATATAAAATACTGCTTGTTGAGGCTAGTACACTAAACAGGCAGAAGAATGAAATTAGCTCAAAGGCACCCACACCACAGTATGTCCTCAGATCACGGTAAAACACCTAGCTCTGCTGAGTGTGTGATTCTTGTAGAATTTGGTGCTCCTGTGGGTTAGAGCGTCATGTGGTTTTCGCTCACCAAGAGGCAGGCCAAAACAGCATAGGTTGGAATCCTTGGCTAGTCACAGCGTTGTTATTGATCAATACCACTCGTTCGTGGTGTTGAGGCTAGAGCACCAAACGGGGAGGATAATGAAATTAGCTGAGAGGCACTCACACCAACGTATGTCCTCGGATCACGGTAAAGCACCTACATCTGCTGGGTGCGTGATTCTTGCACGATTTGGTGGTTCTGTTGGTTATAGCGTCAAATGATTTTCCTCACCATGAGGCGGGCCAAAACAATAAGGGTTCAAATCCTTGGCTAGTCGCAGTGTTGTTATTGATCAATGCCACTTGTTTGTGGGTACAATAATATATACCTAAATATATAGTAATTATTCACAGCGTTTCCTATTCTATTCAATAAAAAAATGTTTGAGGATTATGTTAGATTATTAGGCTGTCTAAGTATAACTATAGATCTTGAAAACTAGATTCATAATGACTTACCTACATGGACAAAGTATTTATATATCTAGAGGTACAATGAACTGTCGTGTATAGCGATTTTATTTTCCGAATAGGATTTTTTTTTACCTGTGATTATCATCTAATAATATTAGGAATAGTATTTCAGTGTTATTGAGAAGCGAACGCAAAATAAAAAAAAAACGAAAATATTCGGAAAAAGTTTGAAAATTTTGCTAACCATACAAAAAAATCGAGTAACTCTCTGGCAACAAAATGGTACAAGAATCATTGTTCTACGACATTCCTACAAGGAATTATGGTCATCTATAACACTTCACACTTACTGTTTCTTTTCTTCTTTTTCACAATTTTGATGAACAGGTCATTACAAGAATCTAAAGATCAGATTCATCTTGTTCTAGAATCTCTGTTAGTTGAGAGCTTTTTACTCCTTGTGCAAAGCTGAATCTGTAGAAATAAAAGTGAATTACATAAATTTATTTCAGTAAAAATTAATATCTAGGTACTTAATATTCACCATAGATTGGGAAAAATTACTGGGAAAAAATATTTTGTTTCCTTTAAGATTTATAAATTTTATAATTATAATAAAGTTAGCCACTAGTGAAGTGGTATAACATATATATGAAGAAAGAGAGTTAACAAAGCTTTGCCACAGGCTTTCCTATACCCAGGAGCAGGCTGAGTTCTACACGTTGTTCCAACTTTTCAATTTAGGTGGCAGAGATCCTCAGGGATAATGAGACAAAGAGGTTTATTTATTGTACCAAAAGAAACTTAGAAAACTTACCTAACCTTATTATAACAAGCGCAATTTAATTTAGCCTTACCCAACTAAATATATTTTAGATACGTTTATAAAAATATAATAATAAACAAACACAATGAAATATTTTTTTTCGTTTTGTTCAGAGTGATTTTGGCTAAATTATTGCATACACAAATTTTCGCTTGTCTTATATGGCAAAAAGAGCGTTGCTATTTAAGCCAAAATTGCAAGTTTTACCTAATCGGCACGACACATATATGGCGTGCCTAATAGGTAAAAATGGTCAATTAGCAAGAACTCATTTAAAATTAAGTCCTTTCTAAAATTTGTTCTTATACGTTTAAACATTTTTTTTTTTTTCATTTATGTTAATGTAATAATTTATAATTTTGTACCAAGGAAAACTTTGAAAAATTACCTAACCTTATTATAACAAGCGCAATTTAATTTAGCCTAACCCAACTAAATATATTTTAGATACTTTTACAATAATTTAATAATAAACAAACACAATGAAATATATATTTTTTTTCGTTAGGTTCAGAATGATTTTTGCGAAATTATTGCATTCACAAATTTTCAATTGTCTTATATGGCAAGGTGAGCGTTGCTATTTAAGCCAAAATCGCCAATTTTACCTAATTTAACTTAAGATATACAGACACACAGATACATAGATACAGATATTATTACCGATATGAGATTCTGCTTGCTGACTTTGCCCAGTACGGTCACAGCAGCTCTGACTTTCGGTTTTCAGTCTCCCTACGATCCCCGTTGGGGAGGGGAACCTTTACCTGCTCCACCATGGCTCACCGAGTGAAGATCAAGGCTAAGGACTCTTCAACCACTGATGCTTCCAAGCTGGCCCTTGCTACTACACTTAAAAGCAATTTGCAGTTGAAATTCTCAGGAATTTCCACTCTTCATGAAGCCTTCCTTCTCATATTCATCAATGATGAGGAAGCAGAAAAAGTCCTCTCAACACCTGCTATCAAGACCCTTGATGATCAAGGCTTTGTTCTCTCAACATCACCATTTATGAGAGCAAAACGATCGGTGTTTATGAAAAGGCTGGACAAACTTATCACCTCCATGACTACAGACGACATCAAGCAATCAATTGAAGATCTCAACGACTGGGCTGAATTAGAAGCTGTAATCAAGATCCCCAATGCTTCATCAATACTGAAAATCACGTTTATCGACGTGAACATGGCTGCCAGAGCTCTCTCTGATGGTCTAGCTGTCTCATACTACTACATCAACCCTGGTCAACTTGAACCTGAACGTTTCAAGCAAATTTCACCTTGCTGGACATGCTTTTCCTACAGTCATTCGACCAACGATTGTCACGTCAAGAACAAGAAAATATGTTCCACCTGTGGGTCTGAAGGTCACGACTTTCGTTCCTGCACCTCCACTACTGCTGCCCTACCTGCATCAACTGTAAAAGTGATCATCATACTCTGGCAGCCAAATGTCCTGTTCGAAAGGAGATCCTTTCCAAGAAATTAAAGGAAGACCTTAAGAAAACACCAGGCAACTCTCCAACTTATGCTGCAATAGCCAAACTCCAGTCAACAACCACCAAGATCCTGCAAGCCACTCAACAGCCTGCACCAGCATTTCCACCACTACCACCTACTGCTCTTCTGCCTGAGGACATCTCCACGAAAATTTACTACTGTATAATGTTTGCTCACATGTTCAATTCAGCTAAACCAGGATCCTTCAACCAGCATTCAACTTCCCAGCAAGTCCTCCTTCAGCTGATATATTAAAAAGTGTTCCAAAAATGGTCAGCTTATCTACACCAGAAGAATTGGACGAATTTCTGCCTAACAATGACACTTCCTCGGCACCAGTCTCCACCAATGAGAGTCCACCTCCACCTCACACCACCACCTCTACCAAGAACCAATCAGCTGCCTCCCTGCCAGTCGAGATACAGCCACTCCCCACCAATAAGACACCATCATCTGATACTGCCACAAACCAATCACCGACCACCTCTACTGTGCACCCAACTCCACCACCACGACCTGTAACTCGTTCTGCCTCGGCCCAAACATACAATCCATCCACTTCTGATTCTACTGCAACTGTTCCAGACGTTAATGAACAGGTGCAATACTACCCTGGTATTAACTTGATCACCACCAATCAATACCCAGACAAAATGTTTGCCACGGAACTTCTCCAGCGTCTTCAAGATGGAACTGTCAAGTATACCCTCGACCCTGGCTACACCTGCACCTTACCAAACTTACTACACATGCTCCAATCAGCAAGCAAACTCCCTTTTGAACTTTCCTGCATCACTAGAAAGAGCTTCAAGTCTCTTGTGAATGGCTCTACTACTACTCAGACACAAGTCCTCACTACTTCTCCCGACTCCAAGCTCCAGTAATCATCACATCACTGTGCAGTGTGCCAGCCTCCTCTACCTCCCAGCCACCCTGCCGCCCTTCCACCCTGCCGCCCTCCTCGCTCCCATGAGCCAGCACTACCGTCCACCACTCTGCTGAGTCATCGCTTGCAGTACATCCGTACCACCTGCTCCACAGTGGTTGGGCCACTGATCTTTCATTCCCTCCTCATCTCCACAATCCCATCCTTTTCAAGTATTTCCATCCTTCTTCCTTCCCCATCTCGTCGATTCTTCGGCCATAAAGATCAAGATCCTAATTTAAGTAGTTAGACTGTTGGGTATAGTCCTGACTCTTTCTCTTCTACTTCGGTTCTTCCTCTCACCAGCTATTCTTCTTCTGTCCCCACTTCCCCCTCGCCCCTAGTGGGTCCTTACCTGAGAGTCTGAACTGAACTGAATTACCTAATTCTTCGTCTGTCCCCACTTCCCCCTCGCCCCTAGTGGGTCCTTACTTGTGAGTCTGAACTGAACTGAATTACCTAATCAGCACGACATATATATATAAATATATATATGTCGTGCCTATTAGGTAAGTTCAGTTCAGACTCACAGGTAGTGACCGATTAGGTAAAACTTTCGATTTTGGCTTAAATAGCAACGCTCACCTTGCCATATAAGGTAAGTGGAAATTTGTGTATGCAATAATTTCGCCAAAATCATTCTGAACATAACGAAAAAAATATATTTCATTGTGTTTGTTTATTATTAAATTAATGTTAACGTATCTAAAATATATTTAGTTGGGTTAGGCTAAATTAAATTGCGCTTGTTGTAATAAGGTTAGGTAGGTTTTCAAAGTTTCTCATGGTACAAAATTATAAATTTTTACATGAACATAAATGAAAAATATATATCTTTAAACGTATAAGAGAAAATTTTAGAAATGACTTAATTTTAAATGAGTTCTTGCTAATTGACCAGTTATATATATATACATACTATTATATATATATATATATATATATATATATATATATATATATATATATATATATATATATATATATATATATATATATATATATATATATATATATATATATATATGTCGTGCCGATTAGGTAAAACTGGTCAATTAGCAAGAACTCATCTAAAATTAAGTCCTTTCTAAAATTTTCTCTTATACGTTTAAAGATATGTATATTTTTTTCATTTATGTTTATGTAAAAATTTATAATTTTGTACCAAGATAAAATTTGAAAACCTACCTAACCTTATTATAACAAGCGCAATTTAATTTAGCCTAACCCAACTAAATATATTTTTGATACGTTAACATTAATTTAATAATAAACAAACACAATGAAATATTTTTTTTTCGTTAGGGATTTGAAGGGTAGAGTGGTGGAAATTCAGAATGAGAGATTTGGGTCATGCAGGATGAAAGCGGGTATGGATGATGTATTGTGGGGGGACAGACCCTCAAAGTATGTGTTGGGGAAGTGCAGGTTACATAGGGAGGTGATGATGGTGGAATGCATTGAAGTGGAAGAGAGATTGGAGAATTTTGAGAGGGGCATGAGGATACGCAGCACGGAGGCGATGGGTGTGTATGTGGATAAATGGTTTGCTAAATATATGTGTAGTGTGGATGTAGGGATTATGGAGAGGGGAATTCTTCATGGGGGGATTATGGGGAGGCTGGGGGAGGGGAAAGGGCGTGTATGGAGGGGAGGATTAGTGTAGAGGAGGTATGGGAGGCGGTGGATGGACTGAGTAAAGGTAAGGTTCTGGGTATAGATGGCATAGCAAATGAATTTTTTAAGGAGAATGGGGATGTAATGAGGGATTGTGTGGTAGGAGTGATGAATAGTATGAAGTTGGATGGTGTGATGGGGAGAGAGATGGGAATGGGGGTGGTGGTCTTGGTGCAGAAGGGGAAGGTGGGGGACACGATAAGTAATTACAGGCCTTTGGTGCTCATAAATACAGATTACAAGATATTTGCAAAAATATTGGGCAATAGATTGAAACGTGTGCTGGAAGGGGTGATTGCTGAGGGGCAGGGTGGAATTCCGGGTAGAGGTGTGATTAGGGAACACGAACGAATAAAAGTGTTTATTGATAGTGGTGTTGGGGGAGGGGAATTGGCATTAGATTGGAAAGGGGCGTATGACAGTGTGGAACTTTAGGTACTGTATGATATTATGAGATGGCAGGGTTTTGGTGAGGAGGTGGTGGGTTGGGTGCAGTCGCTGTATGAAGGGGGAAGTGTGTAAGAGTGCAGGTGAATGGACGGTTAGGAGGTGTGGTTCAGATGGGTAGGGGTCTGTGGCAGGGTTATCCCCTGTCGCAGATTTTATTTGCGTGCATGCAAGATCCGTTTTATAGGTTAGTGGAGGAAGGGGTTAGGACGTGTAGAGCAAGGGGGAGGGATTACGGGCATTATGGGGTATATGGATGACACCACGGTGCTCGTGGGACATGAGGTAGGTTTGGCAAATATAGGGAGGATTTTACTGATATTTTGTATGGCAACTGGGATGAGGGTGAACGGGGCAAAGTCAAAGCTGATCGAGGTGGGGTCATGGGTGGGCAGGGGGTTGAGGCAGGGGTTTGGGTGGCTCATAGTGGATAGCATTAAAATATGTGGTATAGTGTATATGAGGGATTGTACTACGGCTAGAGAGGTGAATTCGAGTAGAGTGGTGCAGGGAGCGAAGGATCGTATGAATGGTTGGAGGGCGGGGGATCTCACTTTGAGACAGAGGGTACTTGCGGTAAATACCATGATCTATAGTAGAATATGGTATGTGGCGGTCATCTACCCTCTCTTGCAGGCGGATGTGAATGATTTAGAGTGTAAAGTGTTTAAGTATATATGGGCGTATGGTAGACATTAGCTTAGGAAGGAAATTGTTAGGAATAGGGTAGGGTTGGGAGCTTTAGGGTTAATATGGTTGGAGCGTAGGTTATTGTGTATGTATGTTAAACGTTGTCTGGTGAGGAGAGGTGGGTGGGGGGCATGGGGAGGAGGGTGTGGTGGGGGTGCTGCAGGAGGTGAGTAAGTGGTGGGAGGGTAAGGCTTTGGTGTATTGTAGGGATGTGTTGCGAAGTTTGATGGTGATGTCGGAGCCGCATAAATTGAAGGCAAGTGTGATGATGAGAGTGGGAGGAGATGAAGCGGTTGTGGAGTGTGCTGCGGTTTATCATGTATATGACTGGGTGGAAATATGGGGAAGGGGGGGTTCAAGGAGATGAGGTTACGGGCTAGGGATAGGCAGCAAATGTGTAAGTTCTTGCATGGGGCAGTAGCATCAAAGGCTATTTTATTTAGTATGGGATTGGTAAGGGATGGAAGGTGTGGTTTGTTGGAATCTTTGCTGCATGTGGTCTATTTTTGTGAAGCTTTAGGGCAGGTGAGGGTGTGGATGGGGGGGGGTGATTCGCAAACTTGGGGGTGGGGGTATAACGACGTTGAGGGCATTGTATTTGGATCTAGGGGGGATGAGTAGTCGGGAGAGGAGAGGGCTCAGGTATTGTCTGGTGGATTTCGTGTGTGGATCTTGGAGATTGCGGGACGTGGGAATCGGGGAACGAGTGAGGGCCTTGGCGGCCTGTATGTACCGAACTAAGTGTAGAAATATTCAGGTGTATGGAGGGGGATGGGAGTCAGCATTCATGGATGATTACAGGAATTTGAGGTTGGGGGAGTTGTTGGGGAGTATCGCTGGGGTTTAAAGGGGCTTGACCAGGGGTACAATATGAGAGATGGCAGGGTAGGTCATTAGGGGTGCTTGGTGTTAATGTATGCGTGTAAGCTAAATTTGTGAGCAGGTATAGGTGTGTCAAGGTTGGGGGGTTGGGAGAAGGTGAGGAACGGATGACATTATTCCTGACGGTGGATCTGGGAAGATGGAGGACTTGTAGGTGGAGTGTATGAGTGTTGTATATGGAGTTTCAGGATTGTATGGGGGACTGGGGATGATTAAATTGCTTATAGTGGTGGGTAAGTAATGGGGAAGGGCGAGGGTTTGCCTGGTCTCGAGCTGTGTGAGAGGGGTTACGAGAGTTGTTTAGTACATTTTTTATTTCATCATACGTGGTGATAGGTACTGAAACTTGCATGGGAAGTTCCGTGGATTTTCTGTATATAGTACATATTGTGGATGTATTCTTGGAGTGTATTGATTATTGTACTGTACATGTGTTTGGTGGATCTTATAGCTTCTGTTTGGTTCCAAATTCGGTGTAGTGGATGGTGTATCCGGATCAAATATATGTAGATTATTTGCATGAGCGGAGATTATGTTGCATAAAGAATGAAGGTGTGTTACTCTAGGGTATGGCTTTTGATAATTGGATAACATTAATAAATATAATGTACATAGGTAATATTACTTTTGACATGTGTTAATTGTTTACAGAGGGGTTACATATTGGCATTTGTTTATATTGTAATTTTCATTGGTTGAGCATGTTAAGATCTATGTTTGTGTCATGCTGGACATACGGGATCTACGATAGATAACAATTACCCGGTAAGGGTTTACACTGTAATTGTTGCAGGGACGAATGTTCTCCGTGGTATTTTAACTACTAGTGTTGTATTATACAGATGCAATGTATTGTGCTTAACTCTAGGGTGTTAATGGATGGGTTTTTGTGGTGTGTGTGATGCCTTGGGTAATGTTTAGTTAGCGGTGGGAACAGAGGTATTTGTTGTTATTTGTGTGATATGTGCACCTCTTAGATAAGTACCTTAAGACAGTGCAGGTTCGTAGGTAGGGTTGTTGATTGTAAATTAGTGGATAGATTTAAGTCATGTGCCTGTATATATGCAATGTCCACCTCAATAAACTGTAAAGGTTCCTCAATCACAAGGCATAACGGTGGCAAATTCTATTTGTAATATAATTTGAGCAAACGAGTATCGTGTTTTCGATACCAAAGGTTATGTGTTGTTTTTGAGAGTTTGGGTACACTATTGGTACGTAATTAAATTTTGCCCAATATGATAGGATGGCTATATTTTGTTTATACTTAAGTTCCTTTTGGTTTCTTCCTAGTTTAGGTGGTGTAATACGAATGGTACTTAATGTGATTTACTTTGGAGAGTAATGGAATATTTATCATGTGTATAGTTATTTGTACAGACGGATTATTTGGATTATGTGTTGATGACAGTGGTCATCCAATTGTAGCGTGAGTATGGATGACCTCAGTCACGTTGATGACAGTGGTCATCCAATTGTAGCATGAGTATGGATCACCTCAGTCACGTTGATGACAGACTTCTTGTCTGTAAAACGTGCTGTTGTTTGATTTTATTCCGTTTATGACCATATGCTATCATGTGCATATATGTATATGATGATAAAACTAATAAAATGTAAAAACAAAAAAAAATTAGCAAGAACTCATTTAAAATTAAGTGCTTTCTAAAATATTCTCTTATACGTTTAAAATTATATTTTTTTCATTTATGTTCATGTAAGAATTTATGATTTTGTACCAAGAGAAACTTTGAAAACCTACCTAACCTTATTACAACAAGCGCAATTTAATTTAACCTAACCCAACTAAATATATTTTAGATATGTTAACATTAATTTAATAATAAACAAACACAATGAAATATATTTTTTTCGTTACGGTCAGAATGATTTTGGCGAAATTATTGCATACACAAATTTTCACTTGTCTTATATGGCAAGGTGAGCGTTGCTATTTAAGCCAAAATCGCAAGTTTTTCCTAATCGGCACGACATATATATATATATATATATATATATATATATATATATATATATATATATATATATATATATATATATATATATATATATATATATAGTCATACCTCGGTTAACGATATTAATCCGTCAGAGAGGGCATATCTTTAACCGAAACAATCGTTAACCGAATCAATTTTCCCCATAAGAAATAATAGAAATAAAATTAATCCGTCCAAGACTTTCAAAAGTAGTAAAATAAAATATTTTTTAGAACTTTTTGATATTAAATAACACACAATTTAATGAACAATAAATAAATACACATGTAAATATAGTACAATAACATGTCACTTACATTTATTGAAGAGTTGTTGATGTGTGGAGGACGGGAGGAGGGGAAAGGATGGAATATAGTATGCTAGTGTTTGGAAGGGGAATCCCCTTCCATTAACACTGCAGGTGGCAAGTTCTTTACTGGGGTTACTGGCTTTTTTATTTTAATGCCACACTCCCTGCATGAATGGTACACTCCCTGCATGCCTGCTACACTCCCTGCATGCCTGCTACACTCCCTGCATGCCTGCTACACTCCCTGCATGAATGATACACTCCCTGCATGCCTGCTATACTCCCTGCATGAATGATACACTCCCTGCATGCCTGCTATACTCCCTGCATGCCTGCTACACTCCCTGCATGCCTGCTACACTCCCTGCATGCCTGCTACACTCCCTGCATGCCTGCTACACTCCCTGCATGCCTGCTACACTCCCTGCATGCCTGCTACACTCCCTGCATGCCTGCTACACTCCCTGCATGCCTGCTACACTCCCTGCATAAATGCTACACTCCCTGCATAAATGCTACACTCCCTGCATAAATGCTACACTTCCTGCATAAATGCTATACTCCCTGCATAAATGCTACACTCCCTGCATAAATGCTACACTCCCTGCATAAATGCTACACTCCCTGCATAAATGCTACACTCCCTGCATAAATGCTACACTCCCTGCATAAATGCTACACTCCCTGCATAAATGCTACACTCCCTGCATAAATGCTACACTCCCTGCATAAATGCTACACTCCCTGCATGCCTGCTACACTCCCTGCATGCCTTCTACACTCCCTGCATGAATGATACACTCCCTGCATGCCTGCTATACTCCCTGCATGCCTGCTACACTCCCTGCATGCCTGCTACACTCTCTGCATGCCTGCTACACTCCTTGCATGCCTGCTACACTCCCTGCATGCCTGCTACACTCCCTGCATGCATACTACACTCCCTGCATGCCTGCTACACTCCCTGCATGCCTGCTACACTCCCTGCATGCCTGCTACACTCCCTGCATAAATGCTACACTCCCTGCATGCCTGCTACACTCCCTGCATGCCTTCTACACTCCCTGCATGAATGATACACTCCCTGCATGCCTGCTATACTCCTGCATGCCTGCTACACTCCCTGCATGCCTGCTACACTCCCTGCATGCCTGCTACACTCCCTGCATGCCTGCTACACTCCCTGCATGCCTGCTACACTCCCTGCATGCCTGCTACACTCCCTGCATGCCTGCTACACTCCCTGCATGCCTGCTACACTCCTGCATGCCTGCTCACTCCTGCATGCCTGCTACACTCCCTGCATGCTGCTACACTCCTGCATGCCTGCTACACTCCTGCATAATGCTACACTCCCTGCATAAATGCTACACTCCTGCATAAATGCTACACTCCTGCATAAATGCTACACTCCCTGCATAAATGCTACACTCCCTGCATAAATGCTACACTCCTGCATAAATGCTACACTCCCTGCATAATGCTACACTCCCTGCATAAATGCTACACTCCCTGCATAAATGCTACACTCCCTGCATAACATGCTACACTCCCTGCATAAATGCTACACTCCCTGCATAAATGCTATCACCCCTGCATCTGCTACCTATGCCTCTAACTCCCTGCATGATGCTACACTCCCTGCATGCCTGCTAACTCCCTGCATGCCTGCTATCACCCTGCATGCCTGCTACACTCCCTGCATGCTGCTATCTGCATCCTTCTCCCTGCATGCCTGCTACACTCCTGCATGCCTGCTACACTCCCTGCATGCCTGCTACACTCCCTGCATGCCTGCTACACTCCCTGCATGCTACACTCCTGCATGCCTGCTACACTCCCTGCATGCCTGCTACACTCCCTGCATAAATGCTACACCCCCTGCATGCCTGCTGCACTCCTGCATAAATGCTACACTCCCTGCATAAATGCTACACTCCCTGCATGCCTGCTACACTCCTGCATAAATGCTACACTCCCTGCATAAATGCTACACTCCCTGCATCACAATGCTACACTCCTGCATAAATGCTACACTCCCTGCATAAATGCTACACTCCCTGCATAAATGCTACACTCCCTGCATAAATGCTACACCCCCTGCATAAATGCTACACTCCCTGCATAAATGATACACTCCTGCATAAATGATACACTCCTGCATAAATGCTACACTCCCTGCATAAATGCTACACTCCCTGCATAAATGCTACACTCCCTGCATAAATGCTACACTCCCTGCATAAATGCTACAATCCCTGCATAAATGCTACACTCCCTGCATAAATGCTACACTCCCTGCATAAATGTTACACTCCCTGCATGCCTGCTACACTCCCTGAATGCCTGCTACACTCCCTGCATGCCTGCTATACTCCCTACATGCCTGTTACACTCCCTGCATGTCTGTTACACTCCCTGCATGCCTGCTACACTCCCTGCATGCCTGCTATACTCCCTGCATGAATGCTACACTCCCTGCATGAATGCTACACTCTTTATCACAGGGCTGGCACTAGGAGCTTTCTTTGGACCCATGGTAGCTTATTTAGCAGTTGCAAGCACTAAAAACAGTGGAATAATGATAATATACTGGTATGGAAAAATAAACACATAAGCAGTATAATGTGATCCTTTATTGACAACGTTTCGCCCACGCAGTGGGCTTTATCGAGTCACAGACAGATCTACCTGGAAAATGAGCAACATGGAGATATATATAGGGTACAGTCAGGTGGAGAATGCTGGGTCAGGTGGAGAAAGCTGCATGTGACAGTCTTAAAAGTAGTGTGATGGTTAAAAACATTGTGTGACTTAAAGGACCTGCAGTGTACCATTCTTGAGTTCTAGGTGGGATAGCGTTGAAGAAGTTTCTTGGCAATAGGTTCAGCTATGTTGTAGAAGCCGTTGTTCTGGTTGAAGTTGTTGGATATACAGATGAGTGATGATTCTAGGATTCTTCGGTATTGCGTGTTGTCTTCTCTGGCTATGAGTCTTGCGTTTCTGTAGTTGATTAAATGGTTGTGTAAATTTCGGTGTTGAACACAGGCATTTCTTGAGTCGTCAGATCTGCCTGCGTACTGGTGTTCTGAAATGCGTGTTTGTAGGTCTCTGGATGTTTCGCCAACGTATAATTTGCTGCAGCCATTACAAGGGATTGTGTATACCCTGCCGTGGATTGAAGCTTTTCCTGTCTGTTACTGGTAATGTCCTTGATGGTGGTGGATGTGGAGGTGGATACTCGGAATGAGGTCTTAGAAAAAATGTTGGAAACTTGTTTGGAAATGGAGTTGGTGGGAAGGACTATGTATCTCTTCTCAGCAGTGTCTTCTCTGGGTGTGTTGAAGATGTTTAATGCCCGTCGTCTGCAGTCTCTAATGAAGTGACGAGGATAGTGAAGTTTGGAAAAAACTTGTTCAATGAGGGAGCATTCTTCTTCAAGGAACTCACTGCTGCAGATTCTGAGTGCGTGCAGGAAAAAGCCTATAATTACACCACGTTTAATTTTGGTGTCGTGGTGAGAGTGGAAGTGGAGAAGATCGTGTTGATTGGTAGGTTTTCGATAGACTTTAAAACGAAGTTCATGGTCAGCTTTGCAGAGAAGAACATCAAGGAAAGGAAGAGTGTTGTCGACTTCTTCTTCTAGTGTAAACTGGATTGATGGCTCAACCTGGTTGAGTTCGTGTTGGAGAGCTTGAACGTTGAAGCGTCTGGGAGTTATGATGAGAATGTCGTCAACATAACGAAGCCAGGTGACAGAAGAGGGAATAATAGTGGAAAATCGCTCGGCTTCCAAATGTTCCATATATAGGTTCGCAAGGACGGCACTAAGTGGCGATCCCATGGGTAGTCCAAAAGTTTGCTGAAAGAGTTGGTTTTCGAAAGATAAACATGTAAAGCCCACACATAGTTCAACAAGGTCGATGAAATCGCTGGCTGGAAGAGGAAGATCAAGCGAGTCGTCAATTTTCCTGCACAAGAGATCGATAGCTTGTGTAGTAGGTACTTTGGTGAATAGGGATGTTACATCACGGCTGGAGAGTTTCTTGTTTCTGATGTTGATGTTGCGAATGCGATTGAGAAGGTCACCAGAGTGTTTGAGATTTGCTGGACTGATGGTGCCCAAAAGTTTGGAGAGGTGTTTAGCGAGAATTCCTGAGATTTGGTGGGGAGCACTGCCTATTCCCGAGGATATGGGCCTCAATGGGATACCTGGTTTGTGAGTTTTTGGCATACCGTACATTCTGGCAGGTCTGGGGTTGCTGGGAATGGTGTGTAGAAGTTTCTTTCCTAGTTCTGATTCCCTCAGAATGCGGCAGAGAAGACAACACGCAATACCGAAGAATCCTAGAATCATCACTCATCTGTATATCCAACAACTTCAACCAGAACAACGGCTTCTACAACATAGCTGAACCTATTGCCAAGAAACTTCTTCAACGCTATCCCACCTAGAACTCAAGAATGGTACACTGCAGGTCCTTTAAGTTACACAATGTTTTTAACCATCACACTACTTTTAAGACTGTCACATGCAGCTTTCTCCACCTGACCCAGCATTCTCCACCTGACTGTACCCTTTATATATCTCCATGTTGCTCATTTTCCAGGTAGATCTGTCTGTGACTCGATAAAGCCCACTGCGTGGGCGAAACGTTGTCAATAAAGGATCACATTATACTGCTTATGTGTTTATTTTTCCATTGTGTCGGTATTTTATACCATTTATTTCCAATATACTGGTATAAATGCGTGGGTGGAGTGGGTGGTGGTCGCTCTCGCTTGTAAACAATAGCACACTGATGCTCCCTGGAGTGCGCGCTCAGCTGGGCGCCACGCGGACACGTCCAGTACGAATGTCGTTAACCGAAGCAAACATCGTTAACCCCAATCATTTTTTTAAGTCAAAAATATCGTTAACCGAAATTAGAGAAATTATCGTTATCCGACAACATCGTTAACCGAGGTATGACTGTATATATATATATATATATATATATATATATATATATATATATATATATATATATATATATATATATATATATATATATATATATATATATATATATATATATATAATATATATATATATATATATATATATATATATATATATATATATATATATATATATATATATATATATATATATATATATATATATATATATATGCAAGACAACCATATGAAATATATATATATATATATATATATATATATATATATATATATATATATATATATATATATATATATATATATATATATATATTAATATATATATATATATATATATATATATATATATATATATATATATATATATATATATATATATATATATATATATATATATATATATATATATATATATATATATATATATATATATATATATATATAAACAAAAAGAAAAGTGGATTGGCGTCGAGCCATGGACGTTTGACAAGCACTTAATAAATAATTGTTAAGTTCTTATCATTTCATATAGAAGCTGTTGGAAATTCTTTGTATAACCAAAGGTTTTATATTTAAAATATGTCTGTAATGCCTTGTAATCCTCAATGAATTGTATATCTTCTTTTCCATAATTTTTGCAATTACCTTCATTAAAATCCTAGAGTAGTGTTTATCTTTACATCAGTGGTTATACATACAATATGGGTCTTTCGTCTGAAATTCATTTAGAAAAATTGTATTTGTAAAACTATATAAATGTGTTGGCTAAAGGTCATACCACCTTCAGCAATAAATACAAAGGAACATGCAACAGAAAAAAATCTTTATTATGACAACTTTTATCTCTTATTTCTATTGACTAATATCAGGAGCTTCAAGAAAAATAAATAGCAAACCTAATTTCCTCTGATGGCTGTGTGAATTTGGGAGAGAAAATCGTGACTGTGCTGTCATCTGGTCTGTTGAAATCTAGACAATGATTAGCTAGCTCGAACGTCATCCTCCACCTACGTAAGAACTGTGTTTGTGTGAAACTTGATTCAAATAATAAGGAAAGCTACGGTATGAAATGTTTAGTCAACTTTTCTGAGACTAGTGAATAACTAGTGATATTTAGGGTATCAGCAAAACATCCATCGAACACTGACATCTTTGTTACGGAGTGAAAAACAGATTCAAGTGATACTTGAGCCGACTTCTCGGCCTAAGATCATTGCAATTATGGATGTTCACAGCTTTTAATTGGAAAATTAAATCTCTGAAAATCTCAGTGAAATGCTGTGAGGTGATCAGGAAAGAGTGTTTTTCAGTTATTGAATAACCTGAATATGAAAGAGGATTCACCCTAATGAAGCTAAATATACCTGGCTGGTCACTGGTCAAGAATTTGTGTGGCGACACTTACTCTGCAAGTGGCATCAAAGACCAGCGCTCACCCACATATTTTACTACTTGGACTTGCAACACTTTCTCACTGAACACAATCACTAGACATTTACAAATCTGCTCTACTTTCTATGAATATGAATAATAATACTTCAATGACAAAAATGTTACAAACCTGGGGATTTATTAAGTTGTGAACTAAACTCATCATCCATTGGACTTGAAGTTCGACAGGAGTTCTTTGTCATGTAATGAGGATTGGACACTCCAGTCATAGAAAGTAGATCACCACCAGAGTATCTTACCATTTCTGGTGACGTCATTTTCAGGTAGGTGTTCCCAGTGTTCCTATCATCAGTTTTCTGTTGATTAAAAAATTAAAAGCAAATGTTTACTTTAAAGACCGACACTTTTAATAATTCAAAATAAGTTAACGAAAATTTACATGCATAATTTACTAAGAAAAAATATGTAAATCAATTACTGCAGATAGTGTTTACAAACATAATCTATGGTGCAGCACAACTCGTGTGTTAATTGCTAGTTACAGCAATTATTATCTAATAGGTCGATACTTGCTAATATAATGGTTTAGTACATGATACACTATTTCATTCTTTCACAAAATCAGTATCATTTTCACTCAAATCTTCTTGATTTGCTGGAATCAAGTTGACAATTTGAAAAAGTTTACCAGAAAGTTAACATGTGGTCAATAAATCGATATTTACGGAAAAACACAAAAATACATTCCTTTCTGTAACTAAAATTCATAATGTAACCAATATAGTAATAAAGAATTTGTGTAATACTATAAGTATGAAAGATAGAAAAAAAATACTCTTGAAAAGTTTAACTAATTTTGATATATGAATCACCTTTACGTTGATGTACACAGTCCTGGCATCATCACCTGGCCGGTGCAGGTTATCAAACTCGGGACTTGACATCATGTTCAGATAATCAATTTTTGTGTTGAACCTCTGCTCATTCATCCTCAGATACGGATTATTCATTTCCAAATAATGCTGAAAATCACACAATTAAATATATGAGCATTTACTCAACTGTATTCTTCAACCTTCTTAATCTATCATAATATTAACATTATGAAGATTGAGACACTTAAGCAACATATGGGAATCTTTATTGAAGAAACGTTGTATTGGACTGATGAAGCCACTGTGTGGCGAAACGTTTCTTCAATAAAGATTCCCACATGTTGCATAAGTGTCTCAATCTTCAACTTGTGGGTTTTAAACTATTTATCACATATTAACATTATATTCGTGGGAAAGTGCAATGACCATAGGCGTCTTACAGCTCAGAGTAAATCATATTTGATCAATGATGAGGACACTCCAGTTCCTTGGATGAAGATCATTTCAAGAGACTACCTAAAAGGTTTATCTGTGCACAAAGAGATGAATGCCTTTTCCATACATTATTAGAGGGTACAGTTTTGACCTTTGCCCGTCTACTGGAAGCCTAAAAAAAATCTTAAATTTTTTACCCCATCGAACATTACCAGGTAGCATTTCAATTAATGTAATTCCTTTATAAAAAATGAAAATGCAGAATTTACATTATGTTACTCTTAGAATAGGAAGAGACTAAATATTTTTATTGTTGAATTTCTGGTAAAGTGTTAAACACATTAGAGCCAAACAATGGAAGATGAAAACAAGAAATTTTTATTTTAGTACATATTTTTTCGCTAAACATAGTACATATTTTTTTTTTTTGTTGATATATGAACATATTTTGACCAATATAAGTGAATTTTATTGTTACACAAATAAAATATGCCATAGACCTTTATTTTACATGTTTGAAGGAAACAAGAAGTTTGCCAGCGAGGATTCTCAGAGGTTATCCCAGTGTAAAATAACCCACAAACACCTGGAAGACTTTAATATAAGGAGAAGAAGCTTATGAATCCCAACTGTGAATATTTAATTACTGGAACCATTACTGAAGAGGAGCAATGTTGGGAGAAAACTCGAATAGAGAATTGCAAACAATTCATTGTTCACTATCAGGAATATGTACATGTTACCCAGAATAAGGGAAGCGTATGAACACTTTAACTTATCCTCACAGATACCATTTTTACTAAGGATCGTATAACATTTAATTAAGCAATCCAAAAGTAGTAGTAGTAATAGTAATAGTAGTAGTAGTAGTAGTAGTAGTAGGGCATCTTCCTACTATGATGAAACTGGCATTTGGCATGTACACCTCATGTAATCTCAATAACCAAATGTAATTATTTGTATCATGTCCAAATAAAAATATTATTATTATTATTAACTTAACACCAGAATAATGGAAAATCTCTGTCTTAAATGTCTACTTAACTGTACTGAATTTAGAAGACGCTGAATGTCAAGTTAAATACATGAGTCAGAAATACATATACCTACCACGAAAATATCTATTATAGTATATCAGATCTCAACTATTATATTTGCTAGGAAAAGTAATTATATTTAAATAATAGCAAACGATGCCACAAATTGGTGTTGTTTTTCAACAGCACCAATGATTCTCTAGTTGGTACAAGAATATCAGGATATATTGTTTGTCTTCTGTCAGGCACCTGATTTACTCCTGACACCCCAAACAACACTCCACTGAATGCAACTTGGTGAGTACAAATCGGTGAGTATAACTCAGTGAAAACAACTTCGTGAATACAATTAGGTGAGTACAACTTGGTGAGTACATCTCAGTGAGTACAACTCGGCGAGTACAACTTGGAGAGTAAAAATTGATGAGTACAACTCGGTGAATACAGCTCAGTGAAAATATCTTCGTGAATAAAACTAGGTGAGTACAACTTGGTGAGTACAACTGAGTGACTACAACTCGGCGAGTGCAACTTGGAGAGTACAACTTGATGAGTACAATTTGGTCAGTACAACTCGATCAGCATAACTCGTTGAGTATAATTTGGTTAATATGCTAAGATAATGTTCGCCAACAAGTCACAGGTGGAAAGAGGTGCAGGTAAACACTTATGTTTGCCAACAGGTCACAGGTGGAAAGAGGTGCAGGTAAACACTTATGTTTGCCAACAGGTCACAGGTGGAAAGAGGTGCAGGCAAACACTTATGTTTGCCAACAGGTCACAGGTGGAAAGAGGTGCAGGTAAACACTTATGTTTGCCAACAGGTCACAGGTGGAAAGAGGTGCAGGTAAACACTTATGTTTGCCAACAGGTCACAGGTGGAAAGAGGTGCAGGTAAACACTTGTGTTTGCCAACAAGACACAGGTGGAAAGAGGTGCAGGTAAACACTTATTTCCACAGCTGGATATTCTTCAACTTGTTGCTGTTGCTTTTATTGTTGCTGCTCTTATTGTTGTCATATTTATTATTTTTAATGATGTTTTTATTGTTTTAATTGTTGGTTTATTGTTGTTATTATTGTTTTTCTTCTTGTCGTACTTCTTTGTTAGGAAATTTCATATTTTGAAGATGAAATTTAACTACCATATCAAAGATTAACATATAAATGTTGAGTGACAACCATTGGGTCGACTTCTTTAGAGAAAAAACATGGTCATAGTATCACAACTCTACTTTAATTTGCTAATATTCTCAAGCATTAAGATGATGCTTTAATAGTTGTGTACAACCCACAAGATACAACCCTCAAGATACGACCCACAAAATACGACTAACAGCCGACTAATTCCAACAAAATCAAGATCTAAATATTTGAAGACAGAAGCAAGAGACATAAGAAAACAAAGTGAAGGCTTGCGAAGGTGACAAGTGTACATCACTGTGTGTACAAGCTAGTGTACATCACTGTGTGTGCAAGCTAGTGTACATCACTGTGTGTGCAAGCTAGTGTACATCACTGTGTGTACAAGCTAGTGTACATCACTGTGTGTACAAGCTAGTGTACATCACTGTGTACAAGCTAGTGTATATCACTGTGGGTACAAGCTATTGTGCATCACTGTGTGTGCAAGCTAGTGTACATCACTGTGTGTGCAAGCTAGTGTAAATCACTGTGGGTATAAGCTATTGTGCATCACTGTGTGTGCAAGCTAGTGTGCATCACTGTGTGTACAAGCTAGTGTACATCACTGTGTGTACAAGCTAGTGTGCATCACTGTGTGTGCAAGCTAGTGAACATCACTGTGTGTACAAGCTAGTGTACATCACTGTGTGTACAAGCTAGTGTACATCACTGTGTACAAGCTAGTGTATATCACTGTGAGTACAAGCTATTGTGCATCACTGTGTGTGAAAGCTAGTGTACATCACTGTGTGTGCAAGCTAGTGTACATCACTGTGTACAAGCTAGTGTACATCACTGTGGGTACAAGCTATTGTGCATCACTGTGTTTGCAAGCTAGTGTGCATCACTGTGTGTACAAGCTAGTGTACATCACTGTGTGTACAAGCTAGTGTGCATCACTGTGTGTACAAGCTAGTGTACATCACTGTGTGTGCAAGCTAGTGTACATCACTGTGTGTACAAGCTAGTGTACATCACTGTGTGTACAAGCTAGTGTACATCACTGTGTGTGCAAGCTAGTGTACATCACTGTGTGTACAAGCTAGTGTACATCACTGTGTGTACAAGCTAGTGTACATCACTGTGTGTGCAAGCTAGTGTACATCACTGTGTGTACAAGCTAGTGTACATCACTGTGTGTACAAGCTAGTGTACATCACTGTGTGTGTGCAAGCTAGTGTACATCACTGTGTGTACAAGCTAGTGTACATCAATGTGTGACTTTGCCAGTTAATTCTGTATTGTGTGAATGTAATTTTTCCGTCCTGCAACTGACAAAAACTTGCATGATCAACAACAGTAGTGATAAAAGTGATATTGAAGTTATATCTATAAACTTGAAAAGTCAACATTCTGAATGTTGAAAGTATAATTGATACTTTTGTTTCCCACCACAACAACAGAAGTTATAGGAATATGATTATAGGAATATGATTGTCATTTGTGAGTGCAATGAGCCTATTATGCTCTTCCTGAATATCATTACTGGACATTAATAAAGCAAGTATTTTGATGGCAGGTTATATAATGATCAAATTTCATAGAATTATTCTTCATAATTTTTTATATGGAAAATTGTTTTCTGACTCTCTTACGTGTGAATTAAAGAATCTTTACAATACATTGCTATTCTTATTGATCAGTAATATACACTAAGTAGAAACAGTGTATAAACTGAATAAATGCAAGATTCTGGCTAATTCCCGTAATCAACGAGACAACCCTCCCCCATCCCCAGCCACTCAAATAAACAAAAAATTCTGACATCATCCTTGTAGCTTTCATAGTCTATTGTCAGGTGTTGTTCTTTGTGACAACCCCAGAAAGCATCTTCTAATTAGCCATAAAAAAAAATTAGCGTTTTCTGGAGAGGAAGACATATTGTTTTAATCCGATATGCAGCTTCTGAGTCATCAATTTTATTATTAAATAATTTTGAAAATTTAACGGAACATTAATAATTTTGAGTATCAAACTGAAATGCTAAACAATTTTGAAAAATATTATAACCCTAAGTTACATCAACTTTTTATGCAATTCCTTTTAGCCATTCAAGAGATGTTATTTTATTTAAACTCTAAAACAAATTTAAAATATTTAGATAGATTTAAAATATTTATTACCAGTAAACGTGACTGTTGTTTAGTATGCGTTCATTCAAGAATAACCTTTGCATTCAAGAATAACCTTTGCATTCAAGAATAACGTTTATTGACACTGTTCAATTGGCTTCCATGAAATTAGTGGGAGAAGAAACCCTCCGGATAAATGGTTGTCTAGGAGGGTTAGTGGGTTGGGGTGGGTCGAGGCGAGGGAGGCAGGGAAGCATGAGGCCAACTACACGTGTAGCTCTGACTAGTCACACTATATTTACCGCCCGGACACTGCCGTCCCTTTTAGGTAATTATTTTCAAGTTAATTCAATGGGAATTGTGGGAGAGTATCGCCCAGTGATTACCCAATCACTTCAGACCTTCTCGGAGTTCAAGTATGTAAGGAGGAAATTTTGTGAATATTTATATGTTTGTGGAGAAAATTCTCCAAAGGAGGGGGGGGTATGTGCCCTTACTACCCTTGTTAAGGGCCCTCACCCTTTCCTCCCTTAGGAAAGGGCCAGAGGAGGCGCGTCTGGCTGCATAAACAATTTTATTCAAGCCAGATGTACTGTCAACAGGGGTCCGAATTGTGCTGACCACAGCACCACGAGGCCTCGTGGGACCACATGGGTGCACGGGCCGAGCCACAAGGCAGCATGAGGGCAGATTGTTTTGGGCCCC
>WNWK01031313.1:0-22791 GCA_009830355.1 Cherax destructor
ACAAGGTAGACAGGGACAGGATGTTCCAGAGGGGGAAACAAAAAAAAAGGGGACACAATTGGAAGCTGAAGACTCAGATGAGTCAAATCGATGAAAGGGCATTTCTTCAGCCACAGAGTAGGGGGGAAGGGAATAGTCTAGAAAAAGATATAGTGGAGGCAGAAACCATAAAAAATTTTAAGACGAGGTATGATAAAGCTCATGGGGGGGGGAAAAAACCCAGTGGGGGACAGCGGGCGGGGGGGCCAGGAGCTGAGTCTCGCCCCCAAAAACCCCAAAATTAGGTGGGGTCCCCCCCAAAAGTCCCCTCCAATACAAAAAAATTTTTTAGTGGGGGGAAAAAACCCCCCCCCCATACCCCCAAACCCAACCCCAATTTTTTTTTTCTAATATACGGGGCCCAAACCAGCAAGAAACAAAAGATACCTTACATTGGGGGATCACAGCCCCCAAATCATTTTTTTGGGGCTTTCACAGAGACCCAAAAAAATCATTTCCCCGACAATGAAAGGGGGAGGGGGCAAAAACCCCCTAAAAAAGGTGGGACAGAGGGGAACAGGAAAAGGGGGGGGTTTGGGGGCCTGTTTTTTCCCAAAAAAAAACATATGTTCAGAACTACAAAACCCCCTCAAATGATGTAGTTGAAGTATTAAAAAAAGGGGGTTAGAAAAAACCTTTTGGTCTGTGGTTTTTCAAAGCCCCCGGATGAAACCCCCCCCAACAATTCCAGGAACAGCTTCTGAAAATTGAACTTTGGGAAAATCTTCCAGCTACCCCCCCAACATCTTTTCTGGGGGATTTCAACCTCGGGCCCCCTTAAAATTGAGGAACATTGCAAACAATGTGGTAGAAGAAAATAACACCAGGCACCTCGTTTTACCACCCCCCCGGGGGCTGTGGTTCTCGTTGGGGGGGTGCGGCCAGGAACAGCCGGGGTTGATCAGGCTCTGGTCCAACAGGAGGCCTGGCCCAAACCGGGCCGCGTGGGCTTTCCCCCCGGGGGAATTCTCCCCAGGTAGACTCCAGGAAGCCATGAGGAAGCTCAAAAAAAAAATTACCATGCATGAACTTTTAAATTTTTGCACCAATTTCCCCCCCAAAACCAGCATATGGGGGCCCACAAATTGAAAACCCCCTCCTCATTTTCACCAAAATGATGATCTGATACGAAATGTCATCTTTTTAAAAAAACAATATACTAGATCAAAATTTTTAATAGGGTCCAGACATATGGGGAGAGCCCAGATCAAAAAAGTGATCAGCCTGGGGGAGCCTTTCTCCAAAAAAAACCAATACCAAAAAAAAAGGTGGGACCAAGTAAACCAAGCCCGATATAAACTGGGAAATTGCCTACGATTTAATTTATGTCTAAAAATTTTAACTCGGGGTTTTTAAAAAAATTTTTCCGGAAAAAAATTTCCCCAAGGGGAAAAAGGAAAATTTGCAAAAAAGAAGAAAGGGCCCTTTACGGGAAAAAAGGCAAAAAAAAATTTTGGAGCGGCTACAGGAGGAAAAATATCTGAAATCGTGGGGAGACACTAGTCAGAGAAATAAAAAACATCGAAAATTAAAAGGGAAACCCTACGGCCCCCAAGAAAAAGGGAAAAAAAAAAGTTATAAATGAAATTAAAAAAAACCCAAAAGATTTCTTTTCTTATAAAAAAAAAATTTAGAAAAATTTTTCCCAGTATTGGGCCCCTATTTAAAAAAGGGAAAAGGGGTCTACACAGATGAAAACAAGGGAAAAGTGAGTTCTTAAGTCCCAGTATGACTCAAATTTTTTGCAAGGTTCCCCCGACTGAAAATCGGAGATTAAATTTAAATTTTTTTTTGAGAGTCCCAAATACTTGACGGGCGCTGCCTTTTGAACACCCCCGAGCCAAATGATTTTTGAAAAGGCAATAAATGACGGGGCCCCCCTGCCCCGCCCGGGGGCCCCCAACTATTGAACTCCGGCATCAAAAAGCAAAAGCCCCTATCACGTGCTTTTAACATCCTATGGGGAGGGCATGGACACTGGGGTCGTCCCGCAGTTACAAAAAAAAACAGATATAGCCCCCCCCACAAAGGCGGCAGTAAAGCAATAGCAAAAAACAAAAAGACCAATGGGTTTTAAAATCCCCTATCATAAAAAAAAGAAAAGGGGGTTTTGAAGCAAGATCGCCACTCATCTTGATACTCATCAATTTTTCAACCCAGGGGGATGAGTTTAGAGGAAAAGGGGCCCCCCGTCTGGCCCAACTACCCGAACCACTACGACAAGGTCCTGGATGCTCTAGAAGACAAACAAAAAAGCAGATGTTATATACACAGACTTTGCAAAAGCCCCTTTTTTAAATGTGAAACCTGGTGTAATAGCACACAAAAAAAGTGATAAATGAATAACAGGGGAAAAAAAGGTGGGTGGATCTATAATTTCCCAAAAAGTAGAACACAAAGAGTGTAGGGCAAAGAGTAAAGTCCCAAAAGGGGGGGTACTTGTGAAAAAACCCGTTCCACAAGGCACAGTACTTGCTCCCATCCCGTTCCCCCTCCTCATATCGGACATAGACAGGGGGGTAAGCTAAGTGCTGTGTCTTCCTTTTTTGATGACACCCGAATTATCACAGGTCCACCGTTGGGGGAAAAAACTGCAAGACCCGCCCGACATAAAAAACCAAATTTTTTTGGGCAGCAAAACAATATGAAGTTCAATGATGAGGGAAAATTTTAATTTTTTTAGATACGGAAAAAAATGAAGAAAAAATCTCATGGGGGACAAAACCAATTCAAACCCAAAATGGCAAAAAATAATGTAAAGACCGGGATGATCATGTCAGAGGATTTACCTTAAAAGGCCCCTAAACCGTGCAATTGCATCTGCTAGAAAAAACGGATGGATAATGAGAACCTTCAAAACCAGGGATGCCAACCCATGTGCCCTTTTACAGATCGCGTTTATCATGGAATTTTTTTCACTCCCCACCTTTCGGGGGGAAAAAATTTCGACCTTAAAAATGTGCAAAACCCTTCAGGCCGCATAACTCGTCCCCCCTTTCTGGGGGGCGGCCCCCCCAAAACCCTTACCTTCGGAACGCGGGTGGGGAGATACATTATTATATAAAATGGAAAATTCTCGGGGATTAGCCCCAAATTTGGGCCCCCGAAAATCACCCCAAAAAGAAAAGACTAGGCAAGGATGTAACCCCCCAATGAAGGCAGGGCCACTCACTTTGGGGGGGACAACACAATAAGTGTCAGGGGCCCAAGATTGTTCAACGCCTCCCAGTATACATCAGGGACCCCCAACAAACCTCTGGTTTTTTAACGGGGGGGACGGGCCCCCCAAAGTCGGTCCCCCCCAACCGGCTGTTTTCGTTTTTTGGGGACTGCTGCAAGGAACAGGGGGTTTGATGGTCGGCCCAACATGAGGCCTGGTCACAGAGGGGCTTGGGCTTTCCCCCCCTTTTAATTCTCCCCGGGAAACCCCCCCATAAACACCCACCACCCCCCGCCCCCAGTATAAAGGTCACCCATCCCCACCCATCAAATGACCCTCCCTCCTTACCAATTTCATTTAAAAAAAAAAACCCTACACAATCAACCAACACCAAAACCGCCCCCCCCCCAAAAAAATGCAAAACCCCCCCCTTTAACCCCCTTTAAAACCCCCGGGAAAAAACTCTCCCCCCAAAAATTTCCCCCATAACCCGAACCAAAAACCTTTTACCCAATCCCTTACCCTGCCTGTTTCACATTTCGTCTTACATTTCCACAGCCAAAAATTTTTTATTTCCCTCAATCTCCACCCCCCAAAAACCCCAAAAATACATGGACCCCCCCTAACCCTGCCACCCAACCCTCCCAAGTCCAGGTATAGTCCCCTCAAATTTATCCTCCCCAAGTTTGAAATACCCCACCCACCCCTGCCCCCAAAAAAATTTCACAGAAAATATATCATAAAACATTTTTTCCCCAACATACCACCCTCTCACACCTCCCCTTTCCCCCAAAACCAAATACTAAAAAACACCCCCTGATCCCCCCAAAAAAAAATTTCTGCATCTTTTCCCGGTTTTTTGCACAAACCTGAGTCCCAAAAAACCCTCCATTCAAACCCAGTCAATGGAAAAAACCCCCTCTACAACCTTAACCACCCCCCCAAAAGACCCATCACCCCCATTCACCTTCAAGTTGTGCAGTTCAGAAATTCCAAAAAAATTTCCCCCAACAAATTTTTTTAAAAACCCCCTTTTCCCCCCCCTCCTTACTCTCTTTCCCCCCCTCACCCCATCCTCCTTTCCCCCAAACCCTCCTCCTAAGCACTGTTTCACATCATAAAAACCCCAGTTCCCCCCCAAAACCAAAAATTAAAACCCCAAAAACCACCCATCCCCCCTGTTCCAAAATTCCCTGAAACCCAAATTTCCCCCCCAAATTTTCCCCCTGCAACAAAGGGTACATGCCTGCAACCCCCCAAAACCCCTTACTGTGATAAAATTGTTGACCCCCATTACCCCTTGAAAAAGTGAGACCCCCGGGATTCCTTTTTAGACATATGCCCCCCCCCCTTTACCCCCCATCCTGAATTCACCTCTCTCATCTGATTCCTACCCCCCCTTTTTAAAAATTCCCCCAGATAGTGATGCTATCCCCACGATCCCCCCAACCCCCGCCCAAAAAGGCCCCCCCCCCAGGATCCTACCCCCAAAATTTTCGACCCCCCCATTCACACTCACCCCGGTGGCTGCGCAAATACCCCTTTAAAAACCCCCCGCCCAAAAACCCAAACCCCTTTCCCAAGAGCACCGGGTGTCGTCACATAACCCAGGTCCCTTTTCCCCCCCCCCCCCGTCCCCCCTTCCACTAATCTTAGAATGGTTTCCCATGAAAAGAATCTTGACGGGGGTTTCCCCCCGTCGAGACCCCATCCATCTCCAACCCCCCCTGGTTTGCCTGTATTCTAAAAATGCCCCTCTCAATCCTTTTTAAAAACCCTCCTCCCCCTGAAACCCCCGTTCCTCATCACCTCAAACAACACCCCCCCCCTTTCCCCATATCTACCCCCCTTTCCCGTAAAAACAAAGCCCCCTTTTTACTTCTAAAAACCCCTTAATCCTCTCATCCCCTTAAGCACCCCTCCGGGATCCCCCCCCCCCAAATCCCCCTTTTTTAATCATTTTTCCCCAAAATTTTTTTTCAAACATCTTATAGTCTGCATTCATGAGCATCAGTGGCCTGTAATTACCCCAAATATTACCTCCCTTTTCCCCCTTTTTTAAATAAATTCCCCCATTCCCCCCCCTTTTTCCCCTTTTCCCCATCCCCCTTTCATCCGATTCACCCTTTTACCCCCCCAAAAACCCCCCCCTTCCCCCCCGTTTTCCCCCTTTAAAAATCATTTGGTCCATCTACCCCGGGGCTTTGCCTTTTTTTAAACCCCTCCCCCTCCCATACCCCCCCTTTGCCCCAACCCCCCCTACCCCCCTTTTCCCCTTCCCCCCCAAAAAACCCCCCGTGAGAATTTTTTTTAACCCTCCAACTCCACATCCCCCTCTCAGGTTTCCGGGGAAACCCGTCCCCTATAAACCCCCGCCCCATTTTTAAAATTTTTCCCGCTCATAACCACCCCTTTCTCCTCTACTTCCATATTCCATTTCATTCCTCCCCCTATGCACTCTAATTTACCAACACAAAAATTTTTCCCCCCACAAAACATCATTATAGCCCCTTACCCAACCCCCCAAAAATTTTCATTCTGTATTTTTTTCAACCTATTCTTTTTTCCCCCAATCTTTCCCCCCAAACTCATACCCCCTAACCAACTTTTGTAATAGAACCCTTTATATTTTTTTCCCCCAAAAACCCATTTTTCCTCCCTTTTAAATTTGGGTAAACAAAGGATGTCAACCATCAACCCCCAAAAAAATTTCCCCCGACCCTTTTTTCCCCAAAACCCCCCCCCCCAAAACCCCCCAAAAAACCCCCCTTTTCCCCAAAAAGATAACAAATTTAAAATTCAATTTCCCCAAAAACTCCCCTTCCCCTTTTACTCCCGACCCGTTCCTCCCCCTTTGGGCAAAAAACCCTCCCAAAAAACAACCCCCCCCCCCAAACAGACCCCAAACAAAAACCTATCTAACCCCCCCATAACCCCCCCCAAAAAAAAATGCTCCCCAAAACCCCAAACCCCCCAAAAAAATCCCCCCCCAAACCCCCCCCCTTAATAAATCCCCAGTTCAACCCCACACCCCCCCCCGGGCTCCCTCCCCCTCCCGAATCACACAATTTTTGTCCCCCCAATATCGACACCCCCCCCGGCCCCCCCAAAAAAAAATATCATTAAATCCCCTTAAATTCCACCTTCACTTCCCCTTTTATTGTTCTGGCATGTATACACCTGAAAAATACCCCCACTCCACCCCCCTCCCCCCCCCTTTCCGTCCCCCCACTTCCCCCTATAATTTAAATGGGGATTCTGATTCCCCACCCCCCCTTTAATTTCCCTTTACGAACCAGCATAAAACCCTTTTTTCCCCTCATGAACCCATTTCCGCACCTTAAAAAATTTTTTCTTTAAAAAGGGCCCCAGTCCCCTCCTCAATGTACATTTCTCCGCCCAATTTTCCCCCCAACAAAATTTAAAATTTAATTTAGACATTTTAAAAAAAATTGTAAGGGTTTGTTGGGGGTGGGGCTGAAACCCCTTCCCACCTCCTGTTTTCCATCTGTTTTTCCCCCCCTTTTACCTTTTCTATCATGAAAAACCCCCGGCCCTTTTTCGCCACCTCCACCATCAATTTTTTTCCTGTCCTTTGTGTTGTCATGATTGAAAACCGCTTTTCCCCCTAATTTCCTTTTTAACTTTTTGATTGACCAGCTCTGTTCATTTCCTTTGTAACTTGTTGAATGTGACCAGCTCCCCGGGGCTCATTCCTTTGTAACTTGTCTTTTTGCCCTTCAGTTTTTTTCCCCTGTAATTTGGGTTCAGCTATAAAAATTTTAAAGCCCCGTCAATGGACCAATTTTACCCTGTAATCTTTTTCCCCCACAGGAGGGGTTTGGGGGGGGGATAAAAAATTAAACTAAATTTTTTGGGGGGGTTTAACCCCCCTTTTACTATCAGTCACTGTGCCTGACCCCTTTTCCCACCCAAACCCCCCCTTCCCCTTTTTATCACCCCCCTCGACCTCTGTTGTCGATGCCCCCTCAACATGACTGCTCTCCAAAGACTGTTTCCCAAAACTGCTCCCCAAATATCCACCACACTCCTGCCTCACCCAAAAACCTTTCACATGCCTCCCCACTGGAAAAGGGGAAGGGGGCCCCCCTTCTCCTGTCACCTCCTCCAAAGGTGTATTCATGCTGTTTCAGGGGGGATTTACCACCAGCCAGCCTCCCTGCACAGACAATTTTTGGGAACATCTGACACACCTCCTGTGATCCTTTTTCAATGTCACCCATAATCTCGGGGACCTTTCCTTTTGGGGGCCACCGGGGGGGACAAACCTCGTGCATCCCTTTTGATCTCGGCCCCGCATCCGCCCCCTTTCCCCTCCTCCTCAGTCAGCACCACATCTCGGGGCCCCCCCAACCCTGAATTTTAAATTGTCCCATGTTTTGGGAAAACCCGGGTCCCAAAACCCCCAGAATGATGTAAGATGGAATCAGCCGGGGGAAAAATTTATCTTGGGGGAAATTGGGCCCCCCAAGGGGGGACCCCCCCCCTTCCTCCATGGCAGCATGCCTGCCATGCTCCAATACAAACGCTGATTCCACGGGGGGACCCCTTTAAACGGACATTCTTTTAAAATAATCCCGTGTAAGTCGAAACATATCTTTTAATCGTCTTTGTAAAAGAATCACCTAAAACCCTGTCTTGATGGCATCGCTAACCTCTCGCCCTCAGCCCTTAAGGTTTTTTAAAAACTCTATTTTTTTTGGGTCGCCCAATTCCCGCAGTCTTCCCCAAAACGCCCCATAAATTTTTGGAGAAATGGGCGTGTGCCGGTTGAAAGCCCCAGTCCCATATCTTCAGACTGTGTTTACCTTTCGTCTGCTCCCCCGCCATTTGACGGGAAAAGAATTGTCGTTGAGTACGCCGGTGGCAAACCCCGGGGGAAAAACACACCCCCCGACAAAAGCTGGGGGGGGACATGGGGGTTTAAAACCCCCCCCCGGTAAACTCCAGGTAGTTAGGGCATTTTAAATTTTTTAATTGGTACGGCATCTGACCTAGTAGCACGCCCGTCAGGTAAAACTCCCCCCTCATGTATTTGTCAACCTTTTTTAAAAACACATCGTCCCAGCCCCTGTGATGGAATTTTGGGGTTTGTTCCTTCAAACCACAACTTTTACAAACCGGCTTTTTCCCTTTTTCCCTTTTTTGAATCTGAACTTTTCCCAAAAAAACCATTGCTCAAACCCCTTTTTGACTGGGTATTTTCACCCTTTTTTACTCCCCCTTTTTTTATTCCTTTTTTCCCCTTTTTTCCCCCAATCATATTTTCCCCCAATTTCCCCCGGGGTGCGATTCAAGGCGCCTTTTTGTCTTCCCTGGAAAACTGATACATGGGACAATTTTTTCATCCCCCTTTTGACGTTTACCAGTGCTTTTTTATCCATTCTGTAATACGGTCCCCCAACTGTGCATCATAATTAAATGAAAAAAGTATAGGGGTTGAAAAAACCTATTTTTTTTTATACTTTTGATATGAACCAACATTCTGTTCTTTTTGCGAACACTTATCCCTGTTGTCTTGGTTTCAGATTACTGTAAAAAACCCCTAAATCTATATTAAATCTTTTTTAAATCTATATTAAACTCATCTGCCACCCACCCTGCATCAGTCTTTAAATCATCCTGGGTGCTCCAATGTCCCACAAAATGAAAACAACGGGGGCCCAAAAACCCCCCCTGGGTCCCCCCTAACGTGCCCTCATTCTGATTTCCCCCCATTTACAAACTCTCTGCCCCTTTTTTCAACCATGCCTCTACACGGGAAAAAAAATTTCCCCCATTTGTGCCTTAAGTTTCATCAATAGCCTCTGATGGGAATTTTATCAAAAAGTTTCTGCCGGGTTCCTGGGAGAATTCCCCGGGGAACCCCCGGGGCCCCCGGCCGGACCAGGCCTCCTGTTACGGGCCTGATAACCAGGCTGTTACTGCGGCCGCAGGCGTCCCTAGAACCACCCCGTGACGGTCCGACTTGAGGTTGCCCGGCCTCAAGAAGCCGGGGTTTGTTGGCCCCCATTTTGGGAATTTTTGGGGCCCCCTGACACATTGTGTTGCCCTAAGGCTAGTGGCCCCTGCCCTTGGGGGGGTTTTACACCCTCCGGGTTTTTTTGTTTGAGGGGTTTTTTTTGGGGCAAGTTTGGCTAACCCCGGTTTTCCATGGATTAAAATTTCCCCCTCCTTTAAAAACTTTAGGAATTTGGCGTTCCCGGGGTTGAGGTTTTTTGCATTATGGTGGGTAAGGTTCCCCTTTTCCCAAGGTCGTTTCACCCCCCAAAGGGCCGTTAGGGGCAGCAATATTTACCAAAAACAAGCGATCTGAAAGTTAACGGGTTGGCACCCTTTTAAAGGTTCTCTTACCTCCTGTTTTTGGAGAGAATTGTTTTTTGGTCCTTAAGGTGAGATCCTCTGACATATCCCCCAGGTTTTGACTTTTTTTCCTTTTTGTGGGGAATTATTTTGTACTCCGAAAAAAATTTTTTTTCCTTTTCCTTCTGAGAATTAAATTCCATCATTAAATTTTATTTTTTCCCCACCCCTTTAAAAAGTTTGGGGTTTATGGCGGGTTACCTGCTTAACGGTGGACATTCCTTGGGTTATCTGAAGGGGAAAACACACTGGGCATACCCCTTCTTTATAAAAGGAAAAAGGTTAAAATTGTCCTTGTGGCCAAGTTTTTAAGGCTGCCTCAGATTTCCGTTGACTACCTTTTGTGTTTACGTGTTAAAATTATAACTTTCCAATTTTCCTGCCTTTTACCTTTTGGGCTTTAACCAAAAACTTTCGGCTTTCCCGGGGTTTATCCTTTTCTTTTTTTTGACCCGGGCCTTGTCGTAGGGCCCAGTAGTTTGGAAGACGGACCGTTAAAAATGTGCTGGGTTGTGCAATTGATGGGTATCAAGAGGGGGCTTCTTGTTTTTTAGAACCCTTTAAAAGTTTTTTAAATATGGGACGTTAGCGAATTGGGCTTATTTTTTCTTTGCTTTACTGCCCCCCTTTTTGGGCGGGGCTATGTTTTTTTTTAGTATGGGGGCACCCATTCCATCTCCCCCCCCAAAGATGTTAAAAGCATGTGGGGGTTTTGCAGTTCTTGATGGGCCCGGGGGTTCCCTGAGTCTGGGCCTGGAGCAGAGTGCATGGGAGTATTTTTCCTTTTCGAAGTCATTTGGCGTCGGGTGATGTCAAAAAGGCATGCGTCTGTAAATTCTGTGGCCTCTCTAAAAAATTTATTTGGTTTTTTTTCAGTCGGTTATGGCTCACTAAAAACTAGTTTTGGGGCTTAAAATCCTCATTTCCTTGTGTCTCTTTTGGACCCATCCCCTTTAAGTGGGGCCCAATACTGGTTGTTGTTCTCGACTTTGATTTTGCATAGGAAAAAAAAAATTTGGGTTTCTTTTTAAATTTTATTTTGGTTTTTTTCTTCCCGTGTCTCTTGATTCCTGTAAGAACATATACACAATATCATTTCATTACTATGATCTTTTTTTTTTTTTTTTAAATTTTTTTTAAAAAAATTATACAAAAACAATAGATACAACAGTTACCCAAACCCCTTAACACAGCTTATTTTAAATAAAAACAAAAAAAATCAATAGCAAAGAACTACAGACCAATTGCGCTAACGTCCTATCATAAAAATCTTTAAAAGGGTTCTAAGAAGAAGACCCCCCATTTGATCCCCTAATTGCACAACCCAGGACAGCAGGGTTTAGACAGGCCCTCCTGTTGTCCCAACTCTGGACCATACGACAAGGCCCCGGATGCTCGAAAATAAACAGAATCAGTGTTATATAAACAATTTTCAAAAAACCCTTTTCGTGTGCCCTGGTGTTGCCCCAAAATGGGGGATAAAAATAACAGGAAAAAATTTAGATGGATTTAATTTCAACAAATAGAACACAAAATAGTATCAACAGAGTAAAATCAGGCCCCTCGTGAAAACTCTGTTCCCAAGCCCCGTGTTCTCCCCCCATTTCCCCATCCTCTATCAGACATTACAGGGACAAACCCCGTGCGTGTCTTCCTTTCAGATGAACCCCCAATTGTTGCAGTGTCCCCAAAACCTGGGGCTCCAAACAGACATAAACCCAAATCTTTTTTAAAGGGCTGGGAAAAAAATAAGTTAATGATGAGAAATTTCATCTCAGATACGGAAAAAGTGAAAAAATTAAAATCTCATCGAGTACAAAACTAATTCCAACCAACAATAGAACGAAAAACTAATGTCAAAGACCTGGGAGTGATGATGTCAGAGGATCTCACCTTCAAGGACCATAACAAAGAGCAATTCATCTGCTCGAAAAATGACAGGGTGGATAATGAGAACCTTCAAAACCAGGGATGCCAAGCCCATGTTGACACTTTACAGATCGTTTGTTCTATCTATGCTGGAATATTGTCACGCTAACTGCACCTTTAAAGGCGGGTGAAATTGCTGACCTTGAAAATGTGCAGAGAACCTTCACCGCACGCATAAGTGTGATAAACCACCTCAACTACTGGGAACGCTTGAAGTTCCTAAACCTGTACTCTCTAGAACGCAGGCGGGAGAGATACATTATTATATACACATGGAAAATTCTCGAGGGCTTAGTACCAAACTTGCACACAAAAATCACTCCCTACGAAAGCAAAAGACTCGGCAGGCGATGTAACATCCCCCCAATGAAGAGCAGGGATGCCACTAGCACGTTGAGGGACAACACAATAAGTGTCATGGGCCCAAGATTGTTCAACTGCCTCCCAGCATACATCAGGGGGATTACCAACAAACCCTGGCTGCTTCAGCAGGCACTGGACAGGCACCTCAAGTCCGGTACCTGACCAGCCGGGCTGTGGTTCGTACGTTGGACTGCGTGCGGCCAGCAGTAACAGCCTGGTTGATCAGGCTCTGGTCCAACAGGAGGCCTGGTCACAGACCGGGCCGCAGGGCGTTGACCCCTGGAATTCTCTCAGGTAGACTCCAGGTAGCAGGCGGGTAGATAATGAGACGTCAATCTATCTCTTATGTTATTCCTTACATGACTCACAATGACATGTGAAAATGCTCAATCCCACATATCAAATCGGAACAATAACAATTACATTTTGCGGAGGATTATATCATTTTGAATTTTAGAATCACTATTTGACAACCATAATTTATACAGTACCATACAGATAATTAACATAATGCAAAACAATGTTGTTACAATCATTGAAAGATATTTATACTATAAACAGAGAAACTGAATTTATAACAACCAAAGAAATCAAAGAAAATCCCGTCCTATCACACAATACCTTATATTTGTTTTAAATTTCATTTAACAGGACAAATATATACAAAAGCAGTAGATACAACAATGCCATACCCTGACCTGTAACACAGCGTATATAGATAAATAAGCGTACCAGAAAAGCATAGAAAATGCGACGTCAATCCATCTCTTATTTAACTCCTTACATGTCTCACAGTGACATGTCTCACAGTGACATGTGAAAATTATCAATCCAACAAATCAAAACGGAACAATAATCAATACAATTTGCTGAGAATTATATCTTATTGAATTTGATAATCGCCATTGAAATTTTTTTAAATGAATTAAAAATATATATAAATAAATATACCCACACCATACACAAGGCATTACCTTGCCAATACAAATAACATAATTCATACAATGATGTTACAATTAGTGAAACAAAGTGTACTATAAACTGTTGAAACCGAATTATTTAACAAATTCACACAACCAAAGTCAAATTTTCCCGACCTATCACACAATCCCCATATTACATCATACACGAACTAGTTTATTCTATTACAAACCAGAAGAGAAATTTTATCATGCCTAGGAGTGACACCTAAGATGATATTATTATAAAACATATATATACACACAACATGTTCCAATGGATATCGTAACATTCATGAACGACAACTTAATAATAATAATAATAATAATAATAATACGTACTTTATTGAGACATGGTACAATGATACATGGTAGACATAGTTATACATAGTTATTACATAGTTATTACATAGTTAATAATGAGATGTACATGCCAAAAGCCCCTAATATGCTGTGCTTCACCTACATATAAACAATATAACAAAAAAAAAAAAAATTATAATAAACAGAACCAGGCCATTCTACCATAATATATAAGAACATAAAAAAAGGAGGAACACTGCAGCAGGCCTGTTGGCCCATACTAGGCAAGTCCTTCACATTCCATCCCACTAACAGAATATTTGTACAACCTAATTTTCAATGCTACCCAAAAAATAAGCTTTGACAATTTGATTTACTCATGTGCAATTTCCACTCAAATCCAACCCCTCTCACTCATGAATTTATCCAACCTAAATTTAAAACTACCCAAGGTCCTTGCTTCAATAACTCTACTAGGCAGACTGTTCCACTCATCAACTACCCTATTTCCAAACCAATACTTTCCTATATCCTTTCTAAATCTAAACTTATCTAACTTGAATCCATTATTGCGGGTTCTCTCTTGGAGAGATACCCTCAAGACCTTATTTATATCCCCTTTGTTAACACCCATTTTCCACTTGTATACCTCGATCATGTCTCCCCTCATTCTACGTCTTACAAGAGAATGTAATTTAAGGGTCTTCAATCTTTCTTCGTAAGGAAGATTTCTAATGCTATGTATTAATTTAGTCATTCTACGCTGAATGTTTTCTAACGTTCATCAAGAACTGCAAGAAGCCCCGGCTATCACATGCTTTTAACATCCTATGGAGAGGGAGCATGGACACTGGGATCGTCCCGCAGCTACTAAAAACAACAGACATAGCCCCGCTCCACAAAGGGGGAAGTAAAGCAATAGCAAAGAACTACAGACCAATTGCGCTAACGTCCCATATCATAAAAATCTTTGAAAGGGTTCTAAGAAGCAAGATCGCCACCCATCTTGATACCCATCAATTGCACAACCCAGGACAGCATGGGTTTAGAGCAGGCCGCTCCTGTCTGTCCCAACTACTGGACCACTACGACAAGGTCCTGGATGCTCTAGAAGATAAACAGAATGCAGATGTTATATACACAGATTTTGCAAAAGCCTTTGACAACTGTGACCATGGTGTAATAGCACACAAAATGCGTGATAAAGGAATAACAGGAAAAGTTGGTAGATGGATCTATAATTTCCTAACACGTAGAACACAAAGAGTAGTAGTCAACAGAGTAAAGTCTGAGGCAGCTACTGTGAAAAGCTCTGTTCCACAAGGCACAGTACTTGCTCCCATCCTATTCCTCATCCTCATATCAGACATTGACAGGGATATAAGCCACAGTGCTGTGTCTTCCTTGCAGATGACAATCGAATCTGTATGACAGTGTCCACCGTTGAAGACACTGCAAGACTCCAAGCAGACATAAACCAAATCTTTAAATGGGCTGCAGAAAACAATATGAAGTTCAATGATGAGAAATTTCAATTACTCAGATACGAAAAACGTGAAGAAATTAAAATCTCATCGGAGTACAAAACTAATTCCAACCACACAATAGAGCGAAAAACTAATGTCAAAGACCTGGGAGTGATCATGTCAGAGGATCTCACCTTCAAGGACCATAACAATGTAGCAATTGCATCTGCTCGAAAATGACAGGATGGATAATGAGAACCTTCAAAACCAGGGATGCCAAGCCCATGTTGACACTTTACAGATCGCTTGTTCTATCTAGGCTGGAATATTGCTGCACACTAACTGCACCTTTCAAGGCGGGTGAAATTGCTGACCTTGAAAATGTGCAGAGAACCTTCACCGCACGCATAAGTGCGATAAACCACCTCAACTACTGGGAACGCTTGAAGTTCCTAAACCTGTACTCTAGAACGCAGGCGGGAGAGATACATTATTATATACACATGGAAAATTCTCGAGGGCTTAGTACCAAACTTGCACACAAAAATCACTCCTTACGAAAGCAAAAGACTCGGCAGGCGATGTAACATCCCCCCAATGAAGAGCAGGGGTGCCACTAGCACGTTGAAGGACAACACAATAAGTTTGAGAGGCCCAAGATTGTTCAACTGCCTCCCAGCATACATCAGGGGGATTACCAACAAGCCCCTGGCTGTCTTCAAGCAGGCACTGGACAGACACCTCAAGTCGGTACCGGATCAGCCGGGCTGTGGTTCGTACGTTGGACTGCGTGCGGCCAGCAGTAACAGCCTGGTTGATCAGGCTCTGGTCCAACAGGAGGCCTGGTCACAGACCGGGCCGCGGGGGCGTTGACCCCTGGAATTCTCTCCAGGTAGACGAATTTATGTCCATTCTGTAATATGGAGACCAGAACTGAGCTGCATAATCTAGGTGAGGCCTTACTAATGATGTATAAAGCTGTAATATAACCTCTGGACTTCTGTTGCTAACACTTCTTGATTTAAATCCCAGTAATCTATTTGCCTTATTACGTACGCTTAGGCATTGCTGTCTTGGTTTAAGGTTGCTCCTTACCATCACCCCAAGTCCTTCTCGCAATCTGTATGGCTAAGTTCTACGTTATTTAACTTATAAGTGCTTGGGTTATGAACACTCCCAAGCTTCAGAACCTTGCATTTATCTACATTGAACTGCATCTGCCACTTTTCTGACCACGAATTAAGTTTGTCTAAATCTTCCTGAAGTTCTATGACCTCTATGTTTGAATCAATTATACTACCTATCTTCGTGTCGTCGGCGAATTTGCTCATATCACTAGTAATTCCCTCGTCAAGGTCATTGATATATATATTATAAATAACAACGGGCCTAAGACTAATCCCTGTGGAACATCACTTGTTACAAGTCCCCATTCGGATTTAACCCCATTTATGCACACTCTCTGCTTCCTATTGGTGAGCCATGACTCGATCCATGACAGCACTTTTCCCCCAATGCCATGAGCTGCCACTTTCTTTAACAGTCTCTGGTGCGGTACTCTATCAAAAGTATAACCAAAGTCTAAATAAACAATATCGAATTCTTTATCGTGATCAACAGCCTCAAAAGCTTTACTGAAGAAGGTTAATAAATTAGATAGGCAGGAAATGCCCCTCGTGAATCCATGCTGAGTATCATTAATCAAATTATGGTTATCTAGATGGTTTCTAATAATATCAGCTATAATTGACTAGTAATTTGCCTACAATTGAGGTCAGGCTTATTGGGCGGTAATTTGACGGTAGTGACTTGTCCCCTGCTTTAAAAATATTAATTACATTAGCCATCTTCCACATATCAGACACTACACTTGTTTGAAGAGATAAATTAAAAATGTTAGATATTGGTTCACAGAGTTCCATTTTGCATTCTTTAAGAACCCTTGCAAAAAGCTCATCAGGACCCGGCGATTTATTTTGTTTCAGTCGGTGTAGTTGTTTCATAACCATTTCGCTAGTGACTGTGATATTACATAATTTATCTTCTTCTAGGCCTCTGTAAAAATTAATTACTGGGATAGTATTAGTGTGAAAACCGAGAGAAAATAATTATTAAAAATAGAGCACATATCATTCTCCTTGTCAGTAAGATGCCCAGAGTTATTTTTAAGGGGACCTATCTTATCCCTAACTTTTGTTCTATAAACCTGGAAAAAACTTTTTGGCTTAGTTTTTGAATCCCTAGCAACTTTAATTTCATAGTCCCGTTTAGCTTTTCTTATCCCCTTTTTAACGTCCTTCTTAATGTCAGTATACTGATTTATAAGATGACCCTCACCTCTTTTTATGAACCTATAAATTCCTTTCTTCTGCCCTAAAAGATTCTTGAGCCTATTATTCATCCATTTTGGGTTATTTCTACTTGATCTAATTTCTTTATATGGGATAAATGTTCTTTGGGCAACCTGTATAGTGTTAAGAAAACTGTCATATTGATACCTCTCTTCGTTACCCCAGTCCACAGTTGATAAGTGCTCTCTAAGTCCATTATAATCTGCTAAGCGAAAATCTGGGACCGTTACTGAATTATCCCTACTATCATACATCCATTCAATGCTATAGGTAATTGACTTGTGGTCTCTTGAGCCGAGTTCCTCTGTAATTTCTAAATTATTAACAAGGGTTTCCTTGCTTGCCAGAACCAAGTCAAGTAGGTTATTTCCCCTTGTAGGCTCTGTTACAAACTGCTTCAGAAATTCCAATCAATCTGACTAAAGTTAAAGTCCCCTAGAATTACTACGTTATCGTGCCTTGTGGCCTTAACAATTTCCTCCCAAAGTAGTCTCCCTTGTTCCCTATGTAAGTTTGGAGGACGGTAAATCACGCCTAAAATCAATTTTTCACACCCCTCTGAAAATTCTATCCAGACAGACTCTGTATGTGTTATTTCAGACTTTATACCCGTTTTTATGCAACAATTTAAATGATCACGGACATAGAGTGCCACCCCACCCCCCTTCCCGATACTTCTCTCTACTTGGAACAATTTAAAACCCTGAATGTGACATTCGGCAGGCAAGTCCCGATTTTTCATATTAAACCAAGTCTCACTTATTGCAAAAACATCAATATTACCCGTACTTGCAACTAATCTCAACTCGTCCATCTTATTCCTAGCACTACGACTATTGGTGTAATATATATTTAAAGACCCTCCTTTCTCTTTACCCTTCCTGCTCATTTCTGTTTTTCCACTATACCTATTACTATCCTTGTCATCTAGTGTCACTAACTTTCTACTATCCACCTAATTCTGCCTATTACTAGTTCTCTTAGAACTTATAATATTACTACACTGGGACTTCACTGTTTTCCCCCCAAAACCCATACCACTAACTTTTTCTAGTTTAAAGCCCTAACAGCTCCCTCCACTGCAGTTGCCAGTGCCCCCACCCCAGACCTGGATAAGTGAACCCCATCCCTGGCACACATGTCATTTCTACCATAGAAGAGGTCCCAGTTGTCAATGAATGTTACTGCATTTTCCTTACAGTATTTGTCCAGCCAGCAATTGACACCAATTGCCTGGACAGCCATTCATCTCCAACTCCTCTCCTTGGCAAAATACCACATATGACAGGGTTCCCACCCTTCTTCCTAATTATGTATATTGCTGACCTATACCTGCTAGTCAGGTCCTCACTCCTACATCTGCCAACATCGTTGCCTCCAGCACTGAGACAGATAATAGGATTGCTCCCATACCTCTCATGATGTCGTCCAGACGGCTAACAATATGCTCCATCCCAGCCCCAGGAAAGCAAACCCTCTGTCTCCTACTTCTATCTTTCAAGCAGAAGGCCCTATCCATGTACCTTATCTGACTATCCCCAACAAGAACAATGTTCTTACCTTCCTTGGTGTCGTTCGTCGTGATGTTCCCAGTAGCACGGAGAATGGGTTCGATGTTTCCACAACAGGTTCCTGGTTCTTCGTTGATTCTACCTCTACATCCGTCCTCTTGATCTTTAACTTTGTTCCATGCATTCCAGCCACTGTCCAGGTTCCTTTCTTGGCTTGAGGATTCTCAACAGGAGGATTACTACGAATCCTCTTGTTTTCCTCAGTCAGTCGTTGTATCTCAAGCTTAGCTACCCTCAGTTCTTCCTTCAGCTGCTGGTAGAGTAGCTCAAGAGAGAACATCTTGTTCAGATTCACAGAGATGCAATTACACAAAGGTCTATTACAAAGTAATTACAAATAAATTTACTCTTCTCAATGTATAGGTATACTTCCTATATCCATGGACAATCCTAGGATAGAACACCATAATCTCCTATAACAACCCACCCTAATAAAAACTCCTCCAAAAACTCTAATAAGGAACACCCTCGCAAACAAAAATATAATATCAATATTCATGAAATACATGGATCGAACCCATGACAATGCATGATAATTAATACAAAACTATTTTTAACTAAATCTCCACATTAAGTTTAATATTACATTTCCAAAGTTTAGGTATTAATCATGTCCTTTTACTACCATTATCATTATCCTCTGGTCAAACCACCTCTAACATACCCCACTTGAGTCCCAAATCCTTCTAAAAGTCACCACATCCAATCAATCAACATCCATGAGAAACCTTTATTAGTCTTTAAAAGTCATAGAACTCATCTATAAATTGTCACCTGTCACTCATTCCCTCAAATCTGTATCCAACCAAACCTCAAGCATTCCTCGTTATCATCCACAACAAAAGTCTAAACTCGAAGGAGAACAGCCCCGTTTCATCTACGCACATCAACTGAAGTCCACCAGCTGCCTAACTGTAAAATCCCTGTAACTACCAGGAAAACACCTACCCCACGCCATGCCATATAACAACCTATTCCCACACTTAGTTCTGTACATATTCGCTGCAATAGCATTCAGTTCTCCTTCTGACATCCCCCTCATTCCCCACGATACATATACAAAATCTTCCGCCAAATACAATAAAGCCTCCTAACTTCCTTCTGCACTCCACCTATATCCATACCTATAAACCTCAAAGGGTTATCCCTCCCCCTCCCATCATTCTAAGTAAATGTTTCATCCATTCCCTAATATTCCCAATTGCCGAAAATAAACCCCATGATAAGCAGTATTCTTTACACATTCCACAACAAGCATCCCTAGTTAATCCCATTTTATATAATACCGCCCTTAGAGGCCAAAACCCCATGCAAAAAACGAAACAAACTTCTCTCAACCTTGGCTTTATCTTCGATCTTTTAACCACCCAGATACTTTTCCAATCATACACTGGAAAAGTGATTCCCTCACTACTTCCTTACCTTCCCTGCTTTCCAAACGTCGGACTAGAATATTCCCGGTTTCTGGCCCCATAAAATTCTCAACATATTTTCACAATGTATCAAACCCTACCACCCCCCGCGTAAATGCCATGCTCCCAACCCCCTCCCCCCCCTTTAAAAAAATTTTTAACTCATTCATAAGTCTCCCCTCTGTTGATTAACCCCAACCCCCCATTACACACCTTTTTCATCCCAAATTTCCCTTATAGTGTCCCCATATCCCCAAACAAATTCAAACTTTCCCCCAAATCCACAACATTGCCCAAAATTTGGGGAAACCCAGCCACAAAATTTTTTACTTTTAAAATGTGTTCACCGCTATTCTCCTGATGGGTCCCACCCCCCCTACTCCATCCACTAAATCTCTTAAAACCTTTTAAAACTTTCCCTTGCATTAACTAGTCTTGCTTTAAAATTATTTTAAACAAAATTCCCCAAACCCTTTTAAACTATCAACTACTTTCCAACCCCCTATACCCCTATCCCCCCCACTTTCCCAATTCAAGCAATTTTGATTTATCCTTAAATGTTAAACCGTCGCCATGCCTTTAAAACTCTTCACTCTTTAAGCTCCTTTTCCCAAAAAAAACAGTTTTATCATTTACATTCCAAACCCCCCATCACCATTACCCCTTAAGGTGCTTCCCCCATGTCAAAACCAATACAACGGTTCTGTAGAAAACAAAAAAATTTGGAAAGGGGGCCCCTCATCCCCCCCATGCATAGCTCCACTAATCATTCCATTTTTTCCTCTCACTCTAGCATCTCTTAAAAGATTCCGCCCATCTTACTATTTCATCCCCAAAACCTTGCTTCCCCATAATTTTTCCCTAACTTTCCCACTACACTATCAGCCCCCTTCCCCCTACAGCCAAACCCCCCCTTCATCAATAAATTTTGAATACTATCAAAACCTTTTGTAACACTTCTCCCGGAATACCCTATTGCCTTTTCATAACCCCTAACAAAACTTTTTCCTATTCCCAATACCAGAAAAATTTAAACCCACACATCATCGGCAATGCTCTATAATTCCTAAAAAGGGATCATCCGACCAATTTTCGTATCAACAACCACTCCCCTTCTTTGGACTTCAAAGCATTCAGTCTCTTTCATCTCTTCCCAAACCCCACTACACATCCCCTTTTAAAGCATCCCAATTTGCAACATAAAAAACCTCGCAAACCATCCACCCCAGGCGACCGGCCATGTTATTCAGGAACCCCACCTCATCCTCCCTTTTAACACCTTCCATCTCCATCCCATCCCTTTATTCAATATTGTTTCTACCTCTCAAAAAATGTTCCTCCCGTTTTTCATCATCCAGTTCCCTGATCTTTTCCAAAATTTCCCCCATGCCCCATATAAATTATGGGTCAGTCTTCCATAATCCCCTTTTGATACCCCCTTTCTTGCCCCCAATTTTTTATCAACATGTTTTTTTCTTTTCCATTTTTAAAAAACACAAAAGGGCTTTCCCCCCCCAAAAACCCCCTCTATCCACCACCACGGGAACCAAAATATCTTTATTTTTTTCATTTCCCCTACTTGCCTATCGTTCTTCCATAACAACACTCCCCGTTTCTTCCAAATACTTCGAAACCCATCTTCCTTGCCCCTTTCTCCTTTTCCATAATATTTCTGAAAAGTTGGGGTTCTGCATTATCCCCTCAATACATCCACAAACACACCTTAAAAAAATTTCCTAAAACGCAACACACATCCACCCCCCCCCTTTGGGTTTTACATCCTTTTCTCGTATGATACAGTTCCAATCACCCCCAAAACTACCACCTCTGGAAACCCTCAAAAAATAAATTAATTGTTCCCTCACAAACTTTACACTTCTAACCCAGTTGCTGGTAAATAAACACCCAATGGAAACCCAAAACCCCCCAAAACCACCCCATACCCCGTCTACCCCCACTACCCCCCTACCTACCCTCTTCCCCTTTAACAACTGAAAAAGGGTAAATTTTCTTTCACTAAAACCATTTCCCCCCTTGAAGGACCCAGAACTACCAGCATACACACTATAATCCGGCCAAAACAAATTTCTCCACTCGACAATTTGCTCTTGTATAAAGGTCACCCTTCCTTCGTATCTTTTCATGCCCCCTCAATCCAACTTCCTTCTTACATCCGCCATGGGTCCATTTTAAAATTTAAGGGTGATCTCTTGAAAACATTAGAGGTGGTTTTCCGGATCTACTAACTCTTTTTTCCTTCCATTCCCAAACTTCTTTGTCCATTACTACCATTCCTATCCATATTCCCCTTGTACATCACCACCCCCTTTTTTATTTTTTAAAGGCCTTTGCAGTACATCAACAGTCAAATTTTTTCAGGACCTTTGCCCAGGGGGGAAAAAACATCATCATCACCCATTGGTGGCTCGTTTCCTTGAATCATTATGAATTTCCATATCCGTTTCCCTATCCTCATTATGAACAATAGCCTGCTTTTTTGCATTCCAATCCTCCATCATCCCGGCTTTTATCTCCCCTTTCCCCCCCTACCTCAAAATCTCTTCAGCTTTTTCCCCAGCAAATCTCATTTTTTCCCTTTCGAACTATTAATAATCCACTCATTTTTGTCGCTCCCGCCTTGCTGGTGAGCGGTGTGCTGTCTCCCCTGGTGGCGTTTGGCAAAAACTTTGGGTTTTCAAATGGGCTGGGTGGTCGGAAAAAAAGTCAACATGGTTTGTGTGGACTTGATCCATGGGGCAGTGACTGCAGAGAAATTTGGGCGTGCTTCTGCCTGACATATTAAGGAGAACTTATGGTATAGAACGACATGTTGTCTGGGGTGGCCATGAATGGA
>WNWK01031314.1:0-22790 GCA_009830355.1 Cherax destructor
TGGACTGATGAAGCCACTGTGTGGAGAAACGTTTCTTCAATAAAGATACCCAAGTGTTGCATATGTGTCTAATTTATCAACTATTTTGTTGACACAACCGCACAAGGCAAGGCCATGGACAAACATCATCCATTGTTCATATACCATAAGAAATATTCACCAGGAAACTAAGTTCAAGATTAAGAGAGGTATTTATAGGTACACAAATTGACCAAGTTATGGCTGACAAGGATTTACAGATTACAATTAATGACGGTGAATTAGCAGATAAACTTTCATTTAGGAACATTTGCATCATGTTTGTTGACAGACGCAAGGACGTTAACTGCAAGACACTGGTAGAACCAGTTCTTCAAAATTACCTCTGACTGGCCTGCAATATGCCACTCACACTACGTTACCTCTGACTGGCCTGCAATATGCAACTCACACTACATTACCTCTGACTGGCCTGCAACATGCCACTCACACTACATTACCTCTGACTGGCCTGCAACATGCCACTTACACTACATTACCTCTGACTGGCCTGCAACATGCCACTCACACTACATTACCTCTGACTGGCCTGCAACATGCCACTCACACTACATTACCTCTGACTGGCCTGCAACATGCCACTCACACTACATAACCTTTGACTGGCCTGCAACATGCCACTCACACTACATTACCTCTGACTGGCCTGCAACATGCCACTTACACTACATAACCTCTGACTGGCCTGACATGCCACTCACACTACATTATCTCTGACTGGCCTGCAATATGCCACTCACACTACATTACCTCTGACTGACCTGCAATATGCCACTCACACTACATTACCTCTGACTGGCCTGCAACATGCCACTCACACTACATTACCTCTGACTGGCCTGCAACATGCCACTTACACTACATAACCTCTCACTGGCCTGCAACATGCCACTCACACTACATTATCTCTGACTGGCCTGCAACATGCCACTCACACTACATTACCTCTGACTGGCCTGCAACATGCCACTTACACTACATAACCTCTGACTGGCCTGCAACATGCCACTCACACTACATTATCTCTGACTGGCCTGCAACATGCCACTCACACTACATTACCTCTGACTGGCCTGCAACATGCCACTCACACTACATAACCTCTGACTGGCCTGCAACATGCCCCTCACACTACATTATCTCTGACTGGCCTGCAACATGCCACTCACACTACATTACCTCTGACTGGCCTGCAACATGCCACTCACACTACATTACCTCTGACTGGCCTGCAACATGCCACTCACACTACATTACCTCTGACTGGCCTGCAACATGCCACTTACACTACATTACCTCTGACTGGCCTGCAATATGCCACTCACACTACATTTTCTCTACTCACATTTGTCTTTTTTTTCATTCACATCCTTTCTAAAGACAATGACGAACAAGGAGACAGATTTCATCATGTTGCAGCAGAGCTACTAACATAAATGTAGTTGCACAATGCTGCCTGATTTCTGCCGGATATTGCAGTGAGACAACTTAACTTAGACCTATACACGAGAGCCAGGCTAAAAAAAAATCAAGTCTGTGTTATTTACTGATTCTATGACATTATTCAGGTATGTTGATTGGTAATGTGGTTTAAACCCTATCTACTAAGCGAGGGTCATTAAGCCTGTACATCACTAGTCAAGAATACTTTAATTTCCCAAATAGGGGTTAGAGTAAACTTTAAGCATTCAATAGCCATACATCTCTAAGTGAATATACACGTTAGTACATGTGACTTTGATGGGTGTATACATATGTTTTGTTCCTCTTCCGTTGCAGTTCAATGTGCAAGCTTAGTTTGAACACTATGGGAAGAAGCTTTTATTTAACTTAATTATTCAGTATTTCAAGAAAATGTGATGCTGTGCAAAAACTGTTGTATTCTTTATCACAGTTGAGTAAGTAAATCGGCATCCATTAATTCATATATTAAGTGCCAGCATAAAGAGGCTTCTTAATAAGGAGGACTTGTATCACCGGCCGTAATAATAACCAGTAATCAACAATTCACTTAAGAGATAGATCGATATGTTAATTTCAAAATCAGTATGTGTATCATACTGGGGCCTATGTCAACCTCTCGTTTATTATAGAAAATTTTATTTTTAACTAATAAGCAAAGCAGAACTAAAATTAATAAGAATAAGTATTAATGACTACAGAATTTCACCATTCTTCGAGTAGTATCAATAGAATTTTCAATTATTTATCTTTGTCTTGGGATGGGACGATGCCAATTTTTTGGCCGATTCTGATACCGATGCCCAATTTTCGGTCGGGGCCGATACTTTTACTATATTTTGGTCACTGGGTGACCGAGGAAGGTATACCCGTCTACCATACTCCCCGTCCCTCGTCCCTCAATACACGTGAGTGGTATAATGCAGAGTGAGGCATAAGTTGATAATGCAGAAGATTTGAAGGGTCTTATAGACTGTTGATGTAGTCAAGTGATGTAAGTGGTGTAGGCGGGTGCTGTAGAAAGATGATGTAGGTAAGTGTTGTAGGCGAGTGTTGTAAACAGGTGATGTAAGTGGTGTGGGTGGGTGTTATAGACAGGTGATGTAAGTGGTGTAGGCGGGTGTTGTAGACAGGTACTGTAAATATGTGGTATAGGTAGGTGTTGTAGACAGGTGATTTAAGTAGTGTATGTGGGTGTTATAAACAGGTGATGTAAGTGGTGTATGTGGGTGTTGTAGGCAGTGGTGTAAGTGGGTGTTGTTGGCAGGTGATGTAAGTGGTGTAGGTGGGTGTTGTAGACAGGTGATGCAAGTGCTGTAGGTGCTGTAGACAGGTGATGCAAGCAGGTGGCGTAGGCGAGTGTTGTAGGCAGGTGATGCAGATAGGTGGTGTAGGCGGGTGTTGTAGACAGGTGATTGAGGAAGGTGGTGTAGGCGAGTGTGGAAGACAGGTGATGCAGGCAGGTGGTATACGCTGGTGTTACAGACAGGTGATGTAGATAGGTGGTGTAGAATGGTGATGTAGGTAGGTGTTGTAGACAGGTGATGTAGGTAAGTGGTGTAGACAGGTGATGTAGGAAGGTGTTGTAGATAGATGATGTAGGTAGGTGTTGTAGACAGGTGATGTAGGTAGGTGTTTCTGTTATTTTTATATTGTTTTCTGTATAACTGTAATTCTTGTATTATTGCCTTGATACATGTACTCTTCGAGTGTGCTGCATCTACCAATCAGATTGTTCCTTTTATTTCTGTAAACATCTCTTGTTTTGCGACAAGCTTTCTTGAATGTTTGTTTCTTATCGATGTTAGTAGGAATTTATCTTAACCGTGTAACACTCTCTTGGTTAATATATATTTTTTTAAATTTATTAGATTTATTATAGACTGTATCACTTGATTAATTGTTCAAGGCGGTGACAAGGTTTCTAAACAAGGACAAAATTTGTTAAGAAGAACGAAAGTTCTAGACAAGACCGAGGTTTCTAGACAAGAATTAGGGTTCTTGTCTAGAAGACATTACCGTTATTCCAGTTTTAGAGACCAGATTCCAGGCGCTAGAGACTAAGATCTACTGATGTTGGAATCATAAGCTGTTCTGGTGACTCCGTCATCGCTTGGAAAGTTCCGAAGGAAAAATGCATCATCTACCTCGTATGTATTGTGGTGAGGCTGTCAGGGAGTCAGTAGTGAGCAGTGGAAGTGCAGAAAACAGGTACTGGCAGGGAGGATAGGTACTGGCAGGGAGGATAGGTACTGGCAGGGAGGATAGGTACTGGCAGGGAGGATAGGTATTGGCAGGGAGGATAGGTACTGGCAGGGAGGATAGGTATTGGCAGGGAGGATAGGTACTGGCAGGGAGGATAGGTACTGGCAGGGAGGATAGGTACTGGCAGGGAGGATATGTACTGGCAGGGAGGATAGGTACTGGCAGGGAGGATAGGTACTTTCAGGGAGGATAGGTACTTTCAGGGAGGATAGTTCGAGAGTGTCATTATTTTACTGACTCTGGGTGAGCGAAACATCGGTGATATTTCATATTGTTTAGTATTTTAACACCTGTGAGCACTGTCATATCTTTTAATACTCGTATTTTTCAAAAATTATTTAACGTGAATGAGATTTTCGTTTCTTGTAATCGTAATCAATTCTTATTATATAGAAAATTTTAATGCATATCCTGCAGCATAGGGGTGTATACCGCGATATACACACTTGGAAATGTAAATATTTCTGCATTCACGCTTGTAAGAGTATTTCTATATATATACGCACTTGTAGCTGTATTTCTGTATATATATACATATCCACAGCAACCATTATCTGAATCTATTTAAAAACCTTGAGTTCTCTAATTACAAAGTTCAGTGTTGACTGATTTGCTGTCCGGTGGGTTCTTCTCGACGTGACGCAGAAAACGGGCGGGGCGGGCAAAGGAGGTTTCAGGAAAATAATTTGATATATGCAACACCTTCGAATATATTGTAGTGTTGCAAACTTGTATGATGAGCACCACTCAAATATCGAGTGTTAGCGGTGATGGGAGAAGTTTCCGTACCCCTGCTCGGGTAACTGGGTTTGAGGCCTATCGACTAAACGACCGTCATTAAAGCTTCATGTAGCCTATTAACTACTAGTGAAAAATTCTTTAAGCCCTAAAAACAGAATGAAAGTAAAATCTCAATGTTCATACACTGAGAGCCATTCACCTCTTGGTATACATTAAATTGTGTTTAAAACCTTCTGAATTCTCAAAGCATGAAAGATACACGTATATAACTTCATCACTAGCCAAGAATACTTTAATACCTATAATAGAGAGTAAAGAAAACTCTTAGCGTATATGCAAATCACCACTGACAGTATAAGTCTCGATTCTGCTACTTCATCTTAACATTGTTCCAGACTATGGAGCGTGACTTTTCTCCAGGCTGAGGGACTGACCACCTCAAAACTACGTTTTCGAGATGGACTAAATACATTGTCTTTACATTTCTACTGTTTCCTCCGTATTCGACTGAAGAAGCCTACTGTGCGGGCGAAACATTTCGAAATAAGGATTCCTAACTGTTGTGACTTACTTGTCATCGTATGCAGAGGTATACATAATGTATTTCATGCAAGGGTATACATAATGTATTTCAACGATTGCAATCAATTATACTTAGGCGAAACATCCAGAATCCTTCAAACATGTACAGTATTTCAGAACACCAACAGAATAGACAACTTGAAAAACGCCTGTATCTTACACAAAAACTCCCACAACCATTTAATTAACTACAGAGACGCAAGGCTAACAGCCAGGGAGGAAGACACCCAGAGACGCACGATCTTGCAATCATCAATTATCTGTAAATGCAACAATTTCAACCAGAACAATGGCTTTTACAATACAGCTGAACCTCTTGGAGGGAAACTTCTTCATCGTCATGCAAGTTAGCAACACGCCTACTGTCTCAAATCCAACCCCTTCCCAGCGATCTATGTCAACATTCTTCACCTGACCTTTCACTTCACTAGGGGCATATATATATATATATATATATATATATATATATATATATATATATATATATATATACGTACATCTTCCATCCCCAGGTAGATTATTTGTGACTTGATAAAGCCCACGTTGTGGGCGAAACGTTGACAATAAAGAATCGCATGATACTGCATTTGTGTCTTCTTTTCAACACTATTTAAAGGTTAACTAAACTTGTGGAAATTAAAATGCTAGTTTTCAATATTCCTCTATTTTCCTCTTTGCAGTTTTATTTTATATAAAAATCTCAACAATCCTCTGTGATGAAGAATTAGACACGTGCAACAGCTGGAGATCTTTAAGTTGTGTAACCGATAAGTTGATAAATTAGAGATATGTACAACACCTGGGTATCTCCTTAGGCAAATTAATTTTTTCACAGTCACGTACGAGTGACACAGAACTACCTTGACACGACCCATCCATCCTTTCTCATATCGACGGTAAACAAAAGGTCTTGAGGCCCCTACCAAAAGAGCCATGTCATTCTTAAGATTTTCAGGTCCCTTACATCCTTGAGGTTGTGGCCCTCCAAAAGCACTGGCTCCTATGTGCGTCTTAACTATGAAACACCACTTCGGCTTTTCAAATCCATATTGTACATAAAATTTCATGTAAGTCATAAAGCGCATCAGACTCTGAAACGTCAAAAAACGCTTACCTGTAAACTTCGCTTGTTTTTCCAAGATTTAAAATACTGAGTTTCATCCACAACACTTCTGCGAGGCGGCACTCTCAGTAACTTGGGCTCCTTAATGATGATGGTCTTAATTCTCACACCCTAAAACCTATGACCATCTTTTCCCAAGACCTTATATTAGGATACCTTTATGCAGGGGTTAAAACTTCATCCGAATCTTACGATGCTGCTCGTTTCCTAAAACGCCGAGCATCCGCATCTCCCATAGACACGACTGACGAGTTCAGTAACAGCAGGTTACAGCCGAATCGCCTCTCCAGAGTGAGGGACGTGGGGGAGATGTCCAGTAACGCTTGGTTCAACACATCCTCAAACACATATGCACTCGATGCATATCGAACACTATCCTAACTCCCACCTCCACCACCGTCCATCAGTGTCACCCCATCAGCATCTTCTTGTGTGTGATGTATGGACCACGGCTTCGAAGTTCCGAATGCCTCCAATGATGCCGACTGCCTTAGTGTATTGTGATACACATTCAAACGGGAATAATACAAACTCATATGATCGTCATTGTTACATATCCTTAAGGTTTGCTGCTGTCCCACATAGGACTCTTTCACCTGAGTCCCAAAACCGGTAAGACAAAATAGTACCGTACCGTACCGTACCGTACCATATTAAACTTATGTCCTTTCCTGGAAACGAACAAAAATAACAAAAAAGAAGTGCTTAGGGAAACACATGTAAACATAGATACCATAAAGTCTTATCAGGCAAGAAAGAGATTGAAGCCTTTCGTCAAGGCTGTGAAATTAGGGAATAGTCTATCAAGAAGTGCGAAATTACGAAGCCAGAGTACAGACCTCCAAGTATCATTACTCCAGCAAAGGACAAAACCTTAGACATGTTTCTTTACTCCTGCTGCCCTTGCTCATCTAGCAGTAAGTAGGTACCTTGGTGTTAGGAGACTGTTGCGGGTCGCATCCTTGGGGAGGGTATAACTCTTTACCTACCTGGAGGGTGCTCAGGGGATCAACGTCCCCGCGACCCAGTCCACGAAAAGTCGTCCCGTTGGATCAGCGCCTTATCAACCAGACTGTTACTGCTGGCCGCACGCAGTCCAACATACGAACCTCAGCCCGGCTCATCCGGCACCGACTTTAAGTATCTGTCCAGCTCCTTCTTGAAGGCAGCCAAGAGTTTATTGGTAATTCCCCTTATGCCTGGTGGGAGGCTGTTGAACAGTCTTGGGCCCCGGACACTTATTGTGTTTTCTCTTACTGTACAAATGGCTCCCCTACATTTTATTGGGGGTATTTTGCACCGCCTGCCCAATCTTTTGCTTTCGTATGGAGTGATTTCTGTGTGCAGATTCGGGACCATTCCTTATAGAATTTTCCAAGTGTAGATTATGATATATCTCTCTCGCCTGCATTCCAGTGAATACAAGTCAAGTGCTTCCAAGCATTCCCAGTAGTTAAGGTGTTTGATGGAACTTAACTGTGCAGTAAAGGTTCTCTGTATATTCTCTAGATCTGCAATTTCACCTGCTTTCAATGCAGATGCAAAAATCCTCTGTGGAAAAGAAGTATGTTTTGCTAAGTGTTCTTCAGGGTAATGTGCTTTTAGGTACCATTTTACGATATGATGTTTTCATTGCAGTGTGTACATTTTCATGAATATCCAGCGTTATTTATAAAGTCAATAAGCACAAATAAAATCCACAATATGCTGTTTTTCCAATATGCTGTCACCCCTCCAATATGGGTATTAATTTATTACTGGGTATTACACTGTGTATTATATCACGAGCATAATTATACGATGTGCATTGTATCACAAACATACGCACGAGCGCGCGCGCGCGTGTGTGTGTATGTGTGTTTGTGTACTCACTTATTTGTGGTTGCAGGGGTCGATTCATAGTTCCTGGCCCCGCCTCTTCAATGATCGCTACTAGGTCACTCTCTCTTTCTAGACTGTTCCAATTCCTGACAACTCTATGACTGAAGAAATACTTCCTAAAATCTCTTTGACTCATCTGAGTCTTCAACTTTCAATTGTGACCCCTTGTTTCTGTGTCCCATCTCTGGAACATTCTGTCTCTGTCCACCTTGTCAATTCCTCACAGTATTTTATTTGTCGTTATCATGTCTTCCCTAGCCCTCCAGAGTCATCAGGCCGATTTCCCTTAACCTTTCTTCGTAGGACATTCTCCTTAGCTCTGGGACTAGTCTTGTTGCAAACCTTTCCATTTTCTCTAATTTCTTGATGTGTGTGTGTGTGTGTGTGTTAGTTACCATTTTTGTCCTAGGCACATGTCGATTTGACACTAGGCCTATGTGTGAGTGTAGTGTGTGTGTGTGTGTGTGTGTGTGTGTGTGTGTGTGTGTGTGTGTGTGTGTTATATTTAAATATATTGCTTACCATGTTTCACTATCTGTTATATCTCGCCACCATATTTTACATTTGTCATCTATGTATTAATTTAAAAAAATAATAATTAAAAGATTCCAAAGGAGTTAGAATACTCACACCTCTTGTTTTCTACAAACAGTTCCAACAAAGTTTTTTCTTTCTTTTGCATGATTTCTCTCCACATCTTAAAATATTTGGTCTTCTCACATTAATCTCGTCTTCCATCTCAGGACAAGGATTAAAATCCTCGGTCTTCCACTTTCTTGCAAACATCTCAAACACAGCTGCGATCTTCTTGTAAAAGGCTTCATTCCACGTATAATTTTTGAATATTTATTCACACATACAGTTTTACTAGTCAAAGAATTGTTTTTTTTTTCTACTAATCCTTATATGGTGACTTACATTATTTAGGAAGAACTTGTTCATTTTTAAATACTCATATTCTTAAACACTTTCAAACGATTTAGAAGCAAAACTGCGTCTTCTTCAACATGGCCGGGCCTCTTGCCAGGAAGGTTCGGTTCCTCACTCGTCACAGTCATCTTGTTAGGTAGTATTCCATTTACAGAGGAAGAGTTTATTCAATTCCCTTAGAGTTAATAATCCTCTTTTTTTATATCATATTTCATTATCAATATAAATTGTGCCATACATTTGAATCAAGCTTTTACTACTTTCTTTCCTTCACTTACATCTATTATTTTTTCATTTATCTTAATACTATCATATAATTTCTTTCATTAAACACGCATATTTATATTCATAAGTTTCATCCTGCCCAATATTTCCTTCCCTGTAATCTCTCGTTTCTCAGCAGACAGTCTTCAAGATCGTTACTAACTTGATTACATGCACGATACTCTGCTTTCTCCTCCATGTTTGCGGTACAATTGCTCTATGCAACTAATCCTTTTACCCTCCTTAACCTTTGCTATATCCCTATCATGGGAGAATACCTTTTAAATATATAAACTTTATTCTCGGTTATATTCTTATTATTACTGTGCTTCCTTTTTAATCTTTACGTATTTAACACTAGTCATATGATGCCCTCTGTCAACCTCTCTTTCCTACCCCCTCTGAGCACACCTTTCCAACACCCTTTCTACCTCATGGTTCTTAAACCGGATTATTTTCAGATATAATCCATCCTTTCTCTCGAGATTTACAACTAAACAACAAATATAATTTCCTCTTCACCTCCGTCCAAATAAAAATATATGTCGTCCATAATTCTCCTTCTACACGTTTCATTTATTGATTTATAGTTACGTCCAATTCTTTATCAAAAACTAAGCTAATTAAATAAAAACGTCCTAGGTTAAAGTAAAACTTTCTTTACTAAAAATATTACTTCTTGATTAAACAAAAACCTACTTTACTAAAACGAAAGCTTTACTTATCAAAACAAAAATTTCTACTAAAGATTAAACTTCTCTTACTAAAGCAAAATCTCCTTTAGTAAATCAAAATCTTCCCTTTCTGAAATAAAAACTCTCTCTTCTAAACCATAAACTTCTTTTAGTAAAATTGAAATTTCCCTTAATAACATTATTTTTTTTCAAGTATAGCTTAAATTTCGTCTACTCAAAATAAAACTTCCCTTACTATAACAAAATTTCCTTTACTAAAAACAAGACTTCCTTCACTAAAATAGAAACTTTCTCTACTAAGACTAAAACTTACCCAACTAAAACCTTCCACCACTAAAATAAAAATTTCATCTCACTAAAAAACTTCATTATAACATTAGATCAACTGTATCACAACACCTTCTTTACGAATACATTTACATCCATATAACTGACGTCAAGAGAATTATTACATCAAAAAATATTTTTCTCTAACTGGACCTAACCTAAAGTTCATTTATCGTTGGTAACCTATCCTTATCTCAGCTCTCCTTATTTCACATTATCTTACTTTATCTCACTTAAACTGACACTGAAGGATATTCTTCCTGACTACAATTTTCTTTATCAATCACAATGTTACCTGTTATATATGTATATGCGTTTGCTTTATTTACCTTCTCCGTTATCCCTATTTCAGAAACACAACCTTTTCTTATACATTTTCCCATTCATTTATATTATTAAAGAACAAGGAAGTAACTTAATTCTTTCTGCTGTAGTTATCAATTATTCGCTACATTATTACCCTCAATGTTGTTATTTTGTTTACAATGCTGAGCGTGTTATTCCAACAGAAACCCTTCACCTTTCTCCTCCACACTGGTGACAGTAGTGAGATAACAACTTCCATTCTTATCAGAGGAACTACGTCAATCACACCTCGTTGTTGATTGTAAACATTGAAGTCAAATGCAACATCATTGTTATAAGGCTATATTTTACATTAACAGAACAATGTACTCTAAAACCTAACTCTTCATTTTGTGGCCAGAAAACATTTACAATCAGTATGGATTTAATTTTAGGCATAATCAATTCAAGCAAATTTTCAGATTATTATATAAGTCAGGTTCTGAATATAACGCTTAATAATTTCTTGTATTAGCACCAGCACGTTCCCTTCTCTAATTAAGTCAAAACATTAAGGTCTAACCTTTTTATCTGCCTTTTTCATCATACATTATCTTCTAACTAGGTATCTTAATTGAAATTACAGGTTTAACTTTAATTGCTAGAATTTTAATTTCTTACAACTTTAATAAAACTATCTAGCATTACCATGTACAAGATAATTAATTTTCATCCCTTCGGTTGATTATTTGTGCCCCCCCCCCAAAAAAAAAAAAAAAAATAGTGCATCGGATCATTGCAGTTTGTTTTTAAATGATAACTGAGTTTAGGCGCATAGATTGTACACAAACTGATAATAAGACATTGTTTTGGATAAATAAGTCACATTATTTGACTATTGGGTTATTCTAGGCTACATTCTACGTAATGTATTATATAAGACTAATGTAAGACTAACATTATCTACGAAACCTAAATTCAAACTCACTAACCCAGGATAGCCCATGAAAGCCAGGCAGATTGGTTTATCTCTATTGGGGTCTTTCCACCAGGAATTTTACCCACAGCAGTCACCTAACACCCAGGTACCTAGTCACTGCTTGGGTGAACAGGGGGTAGCAGGTGTAAGCAGACTTGTTCATACGTCTTGGGCAGCCTGAAAATCAAACCTCGGTCCTATCGGCAGTGAGTCGATTGCTCTACTATTAATCTTTACAATATGCTTCCTTTTTATAGGCTTTATTATTTAAATAAATAGTACATATAATATAGACCCACGACTATAATGTGTCTGTGACCTGAATTACATTTTCGACTGGCCTAAACAAGCAGCATTTTTTTATATTTTTTGTTGTTTATTTTGTAGATCTGTGAGTGATTGTGCATCGTGGAGCTCATCTGCTCTATCATATTAGTGGATGAAGTGAATAATAAAGACGATAGAGCTACCAAATATATACAGTGAAATTGTGATATGATGGATAAAGTAATCAATTACGATTAGCTGGCTACGAAGTGGCCGAGAATTATTGTGATTCTTGATTCGAGAAATAGGGTAGGTTTGGTAGGTAGGTCAAGTAGGGTAGGTATGGTAGGTAGGTCAAGTAGGGTAGGTGTGGTAGGTAGGGAGAGAATCTTCGGTAATTCTACCCTAATTTTAACTATTGGTTAAAAAGATATGTTGCAAAAGGAGAACTTTTTTTTTTTTAAATAATATTTTATCTACATGAGACTTTATTAAGACTCCACCTCTTCTGCTCAGCCTCAGTGTTACGTCGACGACTGAAGTAACCTAACTAAAAACAGTGAAAGCAGCTTTGTTACCTTCTGCCCTCCGACCCAAGACTTCTAAACTTCTATGTGTTATTCAAAAATCTGCAATACAAATGTACTGTTATGCCCCGTCACCTTTGGCATTAGCATGTTCGCTGGTCAACTGGTCAATTACTTAAACTTTTAAGTACACTCTGCTTATTACACGTGAAATACTTAGGCGAATCTACTCACACATCCAAATAACATCACCATTAAGAATAAGTAGCGTTACAGCCTGGACCTCACCATTAAGAACAAGTAGCGCTCCAGCCTGAACCTCACCATTAAGAACAAGTAGCGTTCCAGCCTGGACCTCACCATTAAGAACAAGTAGTGTTCCAGCCTGGACCTCACCATTAGTAGTGGTGAGTAGTTGTGTTAGTGTAGTAGTAGTTGTCGTTGCCGGAGTTACTCAGGTCCTCAGAATCAAGATTCCATGAGTTGCAGTGAGACCTGTACCATTAAGCAACACAAGTATTCACCCTACTACCATAAGACAATCTATTGGGTATGACCTACTTCCAGCTGGAATCCCGTCTACCAGTGACTATGCCCTCGTCTGCTACCCGTCCCTTTCCACCTTGCGTTAGTATAAAGCGCCAGCCTCCTTGTCTCTGCTCCAGAAACTCCACGACTTCGGTGCTGTTCACACCAACTCCAAGGCCGAGGGACTGATTACCTCATCATTTGTATATAGTTCTACTGTCTTCAAACAATGTCCTAGAATTTGTATTGATAAAGCCACTGGATGGCGAAACATCTACAATAAAGATACCAAGATGTTGCACATGTGTCTTAATTTCATAATGTCGGTATTGTATACCATTCTTGTACAGAACAACAGTACAGTACAGTAACACAGAACAACAGTACAGTACAGTAACAAAGAACAGTACAGAACGTAATATCGAAGAACAGTACAGTACAGTATTAAAGAGGAATAGAACAGTACAGTAACACAGGAGAACAGTACAGTAACTCAGGAGAACAGTACAGTAACTCAGAACAATACAGAACAGTAACACAGAAGAACAGTACAGTACAGTAACACAGAAGAACAATGCAGTAACTCAGAACAGTACAGTACAGTAACACAGAACAGTATAGTAACAGAGAAGGCCAATACAGTAACAGAGAAGAACAATACAGTAACACATAACAGCAGTGCAGTAATAGAGAATAATATGCCTCACATGCATATCATCAGCTTGCTTAGTGAATATTACTTATTTAATTATTACTTCTGTATCCAGAAATAATAATTAAATAACACTATGTAACAAAATTTCACTTTTGTCGTGTTCCTGGTAAATAAGCATCATTTCCCAATTCTTTATAACTAAACAAAATTTAAACAAGCATTTGTGGTCCCAGAACTTTGCTTTTGTGGTCAGGACACTGTGGAACACTTTAAAGAAAGACTGATGTAAGAGTATTATGTTTTAGGGTTTGGCTTGACAAAAATAAAAACAGGGGCTCACAAACCAGCATTCAGTTCAGCTCTAGCTGCCTGAGAAGACACATCAGAGGAAGTGAAATAGCATCAAGAGGCTGCAATCATTCTCCAGATGCATTCTGCTATATATGTAGTCATTTAATTAAGACAAGAGCAAAGAAGTTCTCTGTAACAGCATCTAAACAAATGTGTGAAGCTTACAAAGCATATTTTGGCATGCCAGTTGAGGAACAAGACAAGACCTGGGCACCTCATGTTGCTTGTGAGCATTGTAAGAAAACATTGGAAGGTAAGAAAGTCATTAGTTATATGAAGGGTAAAATCTTGGATGGGAACATTTTTTAAATGAAATGTAACAGAAACTAATTCTTTTGTTGTTTTAAAGGATGGTATAGAGGAGAAAAAAGAGCCTAGAATATGGCGTGAGCCCACTGATCACTCAACCAACTGCTACTTCTGCTATTGCACCAGTACCACACAGTGCTGATCTTCCTGTACCTACACCTCCAGAAAGAAGTCAACCGTCAGAAAAAAACAGCAAATCAGAATATTAAGAGCACAGTGAACAAGACTATGATCTCACAGATGAAGCTGTTGGGAGGAATCCTTACTACCCAAACCAAACAGACCTCAATTACCTTATCAAAGATCTTGGTTTGACAAAGTCAAATGCTGAGCTTTTGATTTCAAGGCTCAAGGAGTGGGACTTGGTGGATGAAAGTGTGCAAGTGACAAGCCAAAGAAAACATCATCAACATTTCTCAAGCTTCTTCACTAATGAAGACAGGTTGTGCTACTGTAATGAAGGATCAGGCCTGTTTGATGCAATTGGAATTGCATGTAATCCAGATGAGTGGATACTCTTCATTGACAGCTCCTCCAGAAGCCTAAAAGCTGTACTTCTGGACAGTGGGAACAAGTATTCATCTCTTCCCTTGGCTCATTCAGTGCATCTTAAGGAGGACTACAACAGTGTCAAACTTCTACTGGCAGCTTTGAACTATGATAAGTATGACTGGGAGGTTATTGGAGACTTCAAAATGGTGGCATTATTGATGGGACTCCCACTGGCCTCAAAGGACTGAGTTCTCAGTAGGAAGACATAATATCAAACATAAACCATTCGTGGATCCTCAAAAGGTTCTGTTCCTCCATTACACATCAAACTAGGGCTTATGAAACAGTTTGTAACAGCTCTTGACAAAGAGTCTGCAGCCTTCAAGTATCTTCAAGACTTCTTTCCCAAGCTATCAGAGGCAAAGGTGAAGGCTGATATCTTCACTGGACCACTGAGCACTCCATGATTTTCCCAAGAAGCCCACAGAGAAGGAAAAGGAAGCCAGGGAGAGTTTTGTTGCTGTAGCACAGGGCTTTCTGGGCAACAACAAGGCTGACAGTTATGTAGAACTTGTTGAGACCTTGGTAAAAAGCTATGGTCAGATGGGTTGTAGGATGTCCCTTAAGGTCAATATCCTTGATGTTCATCTTGACAATTTCAAGGAGAATATGTGAACATACTCAGAGGAACAAGGGCAGCGCTGCCACCAAGATATAATGAACTTTCAACACAGATATCAGGGATCTTATAATGAAAACATGAGGGCAGACTACGTTTGGGGGCTTAAACGGGAAAGTGATTTGTTGCAGGCTCGCAAATCTAGAAAAACTGCTCATTTTTAACTTTGTAAATATGTCTCAAAAAGTTTAAAATAAAAGTTGTGTAAATTTTATTTTACTTATGCAAATTTTATTTATTTTATTATATGTTTTCGTTTTACATCCAAAACTAGCAAAAAATATTGAAATTTAGCCATTTTTTGTCAAAAATTCATCCTGTAAGCCACAAATCAAAGTTTAAAAGGAATAATGGGTATTTTCTATTGTTTTGCAATAAAAGGAGCTGGAAAATAACACTTACTTGCCAGGAAAAAAAAATTGTGCTACATAGTGTAAGTGAACAAGTCTCTCTTTCTCTCTCAGTTTTTCTTTCACATCTTCATTTATCTCAGTAATATTACACAAAAGATATCTTGATCTCATCAGCTAGGAAATATAATTTACCTAAAAGCTACTGTGTCTCTAAAGTTACTTTTACCAATAAATTAGATTTCGGGAATTCCTGTTTATCGGGAATTCTTATTTATCTTCCTGCTGTCATCTTCTTGTATCATCCCCTTTACTTTGCCTTCATACCACTGGCTGATTTCCCTAAATCAGCTGTTATCTCTCTCACACTGTTGTTATCTCTCTCACACTGTTGTTATCTCTCTCACACTGTTGTTATCTCTCTCACACTGTTGTTATCTCTCTCACACTGTTGTTATCTCTCTCATCTGTTGTCATCTCTCTCACACTGTTAACTACTCAATTATGCTGTTATCTCCCTCATCCTGCTTTAACTCACTGATCCGAATTGTCTACTCCTGAAGCTGTGTCACGAGTTTGCTTCCACTACTGACTCTACCACCTTGAGAACCAAAACAAAACTAACCAGTGGAGGCCACTGGTTCGTTTCGAGGCCCCCCCCCCACTCTCTATCATCCTGGGGCTTCCCTCAGGTCCATGTGTCCAAGAGTTCACCTGTGTCCCCCCAGGTATTCTCACTTTCCCACTTTCCCAAGGTACGACCCTCTTTCTCCTGCCTACCTTCTGGTTGATGTTTCCAGGTCTCCATCTGTGGGCCCCCGGATGTCAACCCTTCCACACTCCCCAATTCCAGTTGTTTTGGTGCTTCGCCTAGTTCCGTGTCTCCAGAAGTCTCTATCTGTGTCCCCTCAGATGAACTTCCTCACTTCCCCAGGTTCGGCATTTGTTATTCCCTGGTCAGTGGTTCCCCACTTCTCTAAAGTTAGCAGTTTTTGGCCCCTCCCCAAGTGACTTTTGCTGGATGGGAACTTGGTCTTGTCTAGCTGGTCTACTGTAAAGACTGTCCAGGTGGGTGGAATTACAGGAGGGGACACACAGAAAACTGCGTCCTGTAATTACACCCACCAGGACAGCCGGGACGAGACGAAGCTAACACCCAACTCACCCACCAAACAGAGGTTACTAACTGAAAATCTTAGATTTCTTTTTATATTTCATAATGTGTTCAAGCTATTTTTTTTTTTTTCGCTTATGTAGCTGTATAACTGTATGAGTGAACGTTTCATTGTGAACATATGTGTTCGTGTGCGATTTTTTTCTTCCCACCATGAAAACTGCAACAAATAGTTACCGCTTTTCTTTGTGTTGTATTTCATTCTCTATATATAGTCACAGATATTATTGCACCTCCACTCAAACACACACACACACACAACCACAACTAGGTGAGTACAATAGGTGAGTACACACACACACACACACAGGCGGGGCCAGGAGCTATGAATTGACCCCTGCAACCACAAATAGGTGAGTACACACAGACAAGGTAGATAGTGACAGGATGTTCCAGAGAGGGAACACAGAAACAAGGAGACACAACTGGAAGCTGAAGACTCAGATGAGTCAAAGGGATGTTAGGAAGCACTTCTTCAGCCATATAGTAGTTAGGAAGTGGAATAGTCTAGGGAACGATATAGTGGAGGCGGGAACCATACATAGTTTTAAGACAAGGTATGATAAAGCTCATGGAGCAGGGAGAGCAGAGACCCAGTAGCGGACAGCGAAGAGGCGGGGCCAGGAGCTGAGTCTCGACCCCTGCAACCACAATTAGGTGAGTACAATTAGGTGAGAACATACACACACACAGTGGATGTAGTGGAGGCAGGATCCATTCATAGCTTTAAGAAGAGGTATGATAAGGTCTCATGGCGAAGGGAGAGAGACCCAATAGCGGCCAGTGAAGAGGCGGGGCCAGGAGCTATGAATCGACCCCTGCAACCACAACTAGGTGAGTACACACACACACACACACACACACACACATACACTCACACAAACACACTCACACAAACACACGCACACACAAACACACACACGTACACACACATGATAATCACATTCCACATTTTCCTCTCGTCCTTCTATAACATGTATGTAAACACAGTTTCCCTCGCACACGTTCATACATGTTCACACATGTTCACACATGTTCACACATTCACATACGCATATCTGCATTTTCTCTCACTTCTATTGAAATTAAATTATATTGAAAAAACAGTAAATAAATTATTGAGTATAAATTTTAATAGGATCCTGAATAAACAATGTGGAGGATATTGTTATAGAGTATTTCAAGATATTCTTAAAGAGACTTGTGAAGTGAGAGTCGAGGGAAACTTGTGTTGGATAAAGCAAAGAAGACGATGGTAAGTTTTATTATGAAAGGTAGAGTTGCAAGAAATAAATATTTACAAATTAAATATGTCTCTTTGTTTTTATTATTTAGGTCTTCACTTTTCTGACCTGAGACAAAGTATTGATAGCCAGCCAGTCCCGCCCCCCCCCCATACACAGGAACTATGACTCTGGGCCAGGAACTATGACACGACCCCTGCAACTACAGTTAGGTGAGGTACAAACACACACGCGCACACACACACACACACACACACACACACACACACACACACACACACACACACACACACGCACACACTAACATGTATGTAAACATAAATTCCCAAACACATACACAGTATTTCGTATTCTAACCTCCATGACACTCACATATGTGCACACATTCGCATGCACATATGTGCACTTTCTCACATAGATATTAAAATTTAATTATATTACACAAATAATGAAGGGAAAATAAGGAAATTCTTGAGTATAAGTTTTCATAGAATTCAGAATAAACGGGAGAAATGAGAAATGTGAAGATATAAAGAAGTAATAAATGAGAGAAACTTGTCTTGGACAAAGTAAAAAAGACACTTATGAATTATCTTATGGAAGGTGAGAAGTAATCAGAAATAATTGCTAAATAAAGTCTGTCTCACTTTTTAATTGTATGTCTTCATTTCTCTCACTTTCTCTATTTTGAGAAAAACATTCACAATAACAAACACACAAAAAATAAATATCTGGGAATAAAAATAATGACTACGAAGTCAGAGACTCGATGTTACAACCTGACTGACAGAACTCTTGTTAATATCCTGAGCACCGCAGCTTTATGTATAAGTATGTTGCTTTACTGTTACCCTATTTTATTGTATTATTCTTGTATGATCTTGTGTATTATTGTACTGTTTTGCTGTGTGTTATTATACTTGTGACGTACTGCATTAGTCTTCTGAGTTACTGTATTTTTATTGTATGCTAATGTATTATCCTTATGAGTTACTGTAATTTTATTGTATGGTTGGTTAGTGTGGGTTGTCAGGAAACAGGACAAGAGTTTCCTGACGCGGGTCTTAGTCAGATGATGACCCGCCGCTGGAGCTTTTGGTCATCTGACCGAGGCCTTCCGCTGGCTTACCGGTTCACCCCTATAAAAATTATGGTCATAGTTATAAAAAAAATTTGGGAACTCTTATTCATTATTTTTCTATATTTTTACTATAATATTCTTCTGAGTTATTATATTTTTCTAGTATGTTACTTTATTATTCTTATGAGTTATTGTATTTTATTGTAGGTTACTGTATTATTATTATTATTATTATTATTATTATTATTATTATTATTATTATTATTATTATTATTATTATGAGTTATTGTATTTTATTGTATGTTAATGTATTATTCTTATGAGTTACTATATTTTTCTTATGTTACTGTATTATTATTATGTGTTACTGTATTTTTCTAGTATGTTACTGTATTATTCTTATGAGTTACTATTTGTTACCTATATGTTGCTGTATTATTCTTAGGTGTTACTGTAGATTTCGTGTATGTTACTGTTTTATTCTTAAGTGTTACTGTACAGGTCTCCTCTGTTACTGAACTATACTGTTCTGTTTCATTGTACTGGTCTTCTGCGTTAATGTACTGCAATGTACTGTTTTTCTATGTCACTGTACTTTTCTTCTGAATTAGTGTACTGTTCATCTCTGTTAGTGTATTGTTCTTCTGTGTTACTGTATTGTTCTTCTGTGTTACTGGAATGTTCTTCGGTTTTATTGTTCTGCGCTGTACTGTTCTTCTTTGTTACTGTACTATACTGTTCTGTTCTTGTGTTACTGTACTGGTCTTCTGTGTTACTGTAATGTTCTTCTGTGTTAACGTACTGTTCTTATGTGTTAATGTAATGTTCTGTACTGTTCTTCTATGTTACTGTACTGTTTTTCTGTGTTACTGTACTGTTCTTCTGTGTTACTTTTCTGGTCTTCTGTGTTACTGGACTCCTCTTCTGTGTTACTGTACTGATCTTCTGTGTTACTCTACTGGTCCTTTGTGTTATTGTACTACTCTTCTGTGTTAAAGTACTGTGCTGTACTGTTCTTCTTTGTTACTGTACTATACTGTTCTTTTCTTGTGTTACTGTACTGTTCTTCTGTGTTACTGTGCTGGTCTTGTGTGTTACTGTACTGTTCTTCTGTGTTAACGTACTGATCTGTACTATTCTTCTGTGTTACTGTACTGTTTTTCTGTGTTACTAAACTGTTTGTCTGTGTTACTGTACTGGTCTTCTGTGTTAATGTACTGGTCTTCTGTGTTACTGTACTGGTCTTCTGTGTTACTGTACTGGTCTTGTGTGTTACTGTACTGTTCTTCTGTGTTAACGTACTGATCTGTACTATTCTTCTGTGTTACTGTACTGTTTTTCTGTGTTACTAAACTGTTTGTCTGTGTTACTGTACTGGTCTTCTGTGTTAATGTACTGGTCTTCTGTGTTACTGTACTGGTCTTCTGTGTTACTGTACTGGTCTTGTGTGTCACTGTACTGGTCTTCTGTGTTAATGTACTATTCTTCTGTGTAACTATTCTAGAGTCTTACTGTACTGGTCTTCTGTGTTACTGTACCATACTGTTATTCTGTGTTACTGTACTGCACTGTTCTTTTGTGTTTCTGTACTGTATTGTTCTTCTTTGTTTCTGTACTAGTCTTCTGTGTTAATGTACTGTACTGTTATTCTGTGTTACTGTACTGTACTGGCCTTCTTTGTTTCTGTACTAGTTTTCTGTGTTACTGTACTGCAATGTTATTCTGTGTTACTGTACTGCTCTGTATTCTTCTGTGTTACTGTACTGTACTGTTCTTTTGTGTTATGTACTGGTCTTTGTGTTATTGTACTGTACTATATTGTTCTTCTTTGTTACTGTACTGATCTTCTGTGTTACTGTACTGGTCTTCTGTGTTACTATACTGTACTGGTCTTCTGTATTACTGTACTGTACTGATATTCTTTTGTTATTCTACAGTATTTGTCTTCTGTGTTACTCTACTTGTCTTTGTGTTACTGTACTGATGTTCTGTGTTAGTCTACTGCTTTTGTGTGTTACTGGGCTGGTATTCTGTGTTATTGTACAGTAATGGTGTTCTGTGTTACTGTACTGTTTTTTTTTTGTTACTGTACTGGTCTTCTTTGTTAGTGTAATGTACTGGTGTTCTATGTTACTTTGCTGGTTTTCTGTGTTACTGTACTGGTACTCTGTGTTATTGTACAGTACTGGTCTTGTATGTTGCAGTGTTTTTATTGTGGTTTACTTTTCTTCTGTCATTGTATTGTTCTTGTGTATTGTTGTACTGTTTTATGTGTTATCATGCTGCTTTATGTGTTTCTATGCTGTTTTATGTGGTAATATGAAGTTTTATGTGTTTTTCTAATTTTTATGTGTTACTCTACCGTTTTATGTGTCACTATATTGATTTATGTCTCTATTTATTGTTTTATGTATAATAATAATACTGTTTTATGTGTTTCTATACTGATTTATGTGTCACTATACTGTTTATTGTTCTATGTGTTTCTATACTGTTTTATGTGTCACTATACTGTTTATTGTTTTACTATACTGTTTAATGTTACACTGTTCTTACATATTACTGTATTGTCTTTATATTATTGTACTTATTGTAAGGTACTGTAGAGTTTATAGTTGTAAATTGTCTGTTGATACCGACATATTGTGGTAAAGATCAGTTGTACAGTTATTGTGTTTTGCTGTACTGATTTTGTGTATGTCTTTACCGTTCTTGTATGTTGACATTCTGGCTGTATCCTTGATGGTTTATCCTCAGATAAACTTCCATTAATGTAAGTAATGTATTAAGTATCTAATGTATAAAGTAGTTTAGGTGGAAATATTTTGACATTTTGTATTAATTTATATTGCAACATCGAAAATCAAACTAACCATAAAGGCTAAAGTTGCAAAAGAATCAATGAAAAAATAACGTAGAAAATATTTATATGCATATATAAATTATTTTTAGGCAAATAGAGTACTTGAGGGGTTGAGTCAGCTCCAGTAGGAGTTGTAAGTGCATAACTACTGTCAATTTTAACACTAATTATGAAGCACAACAAAAACATAGAATATAGATAAAGACATGTTAATTAAACTTTTAAAAATTATGCCAAATATAAATGATATAATAAGAAAGTAAATTAAGTTTACTCTGTTTAAAGGGAATAAAAGATTTTTAAAAACCCTTCAGGGTCCAAGGGGTCTCCGAAACTCGTTCTCAGGGTCCAAGAATTTAAAAAAAACAAAAATTATTTTTCTTATGAAATGATAAAAATCTTTCCGATCATAACGCCACAAAAATTATGAAATTTGATCGAAAACTAACGGAATTATGCTTTCGCGAAGTTAAGCAGCCATGACACTTACGCATCGGCGATTTCGCCGTTTGAGCCTATTTTGGCAAATTCCAATGTTTCCCGGCAACACAATTATAGCTATTTCGCTAGAACTCCCTTTCTTCTATCGATTGAGTACAAGAAACCGCCTATTTACCTATTACAACTACCCAAAATAGTGGTCAGAAAATGGCAATTTCGCCAATTTCACACAAATTTCAAACGATGCCCAATAAAAA
>WNWK01031315.1:0-22790 GCA_009830355.1 Cherax destructor
GGAGGACACCAAGACCAAGCAGGACAAACACACACCTGGAAGTACCCCAGTGGGCCTCAAATCACAAACAACCCACACAACCATACACTCTAGCACCACACCCACTTATCAGGCCCCCTGTCCCCACCTAGCAAATGAAAACCCACCGTCAAGTTTTACCCCCCCTCAAACTCCAAAACCACCTGCCCATACTCCATCCGGAAAAGTCTGAGAAAGATATAGTGGGGTGGAACCATACATAGTTTTAAGACAAGGTATGATAAAGCTCATGGAGCAGGGAGAGCAGAGACAGTAGCAGACAGCGAGGCGGGGCCAGGGCTGAGTCTTGACCCCTGCAACAAATTGGTGAGTACAATTAGGTAGTACACACACACACAACAGAGAAGACAGAGAAGACAGAGAGCATTGTGACATGAAGGTGGATTCTGGAATACCTAATCAGCATATCAAACAAAATTCAACCATAGCAAGGTTTCTACAACATAGATTAATATCTTGCCATGAAACTTCATTCTATCCCCACACACAACACTGCAGCAAGCCTATTGGTCCAAGAAGACAGGTCTTTCTCAAATCCACCCTCCTCCTCAGTATTTTGAACCTGCCATCAGTCTACCTAAATTAAGGTTAACTAACTCATCCGACACTTCACACAACTATGCTCACATATATATGCATGTCCTTTCTCTAAGGCACAATACCCCTGGAACAATACACAAATAACTCGCACATAAGAAAAAGCTTCAACAACGTTTCCATCCGACTTACCAAAACATTATGTTCTTTCTCTATTGACAGGATTTGTGCATTGTTTTTGATTGATAAAGCCCACTTGTGGGAGGAGTTTAAAAACAAAACATTTCACTGCCATCTTGTGGTATTTTATACCATTCTCTACAATACTGACTTATGAAAGTAATACCAATTCAAACAAATCACAGAACCAGTGGGCTCAAACCTTAGCATGTAGTCCCATGGGGCAGTGTTAATCACAGGACCAGTTCCTCTAATACAATGTCATGACTCATGAAATCGTAATAACACTTACAGAATGGCCTGGAGTTTTACGACTCACTTGTCAGGTTCTAACCCTACCATGATTTTAATGTTGATATGAAAATAAATACATTGATAACATCAAACTAGCCTCCCCACCCCCCAAAAAAAAAAAAAAATCAACCCTTTTTTTGTCTTTTTATCCTACAAGGACTCTACCAATCATGATGTTCAGTTAACAGTTGGTTATGAAACAGGCATAAAGAAACACTTTTATTTTAACAACCTACGTTACTGTATAGTCTCCATGAAAAGTAAAAACTCATATTAATTTTAACTAAAATTCTTCCCCATTAACACTTCCCTATTCCATCCTTTCAAATTTTTATATAATACAAAAAACGTGAACTAACTTGAAGTTTATAAAGTTTTGGAACTTTGGGCCATCTGATCCACCTCGTCCAAGTTTGCCATAGTCTCCATCACCCCAAGAATACACATTAAAGTCTTACAGCAATATCGACTTCCCACCACAAGCAACATCAAGAACCCGTTCACCTGAAACGAACATGTTAAATATAATGTAACAAAGCAAAATTAAATCCTTTAGCTTTTAACCAACTCTACACATTTGTCTATCACTTAGTGTTTGAGCATGAAAAATGCAAATCCTACAAAATACTGTAAATCTTCCAGATTGTCACCCCCCCCACAGAAAAACTGGATAATCAAGTTTTATCATATTCAAAAGAATTTGGAAGATAGTGTTTTAGAAAGTATGTTTAGTGTTATCAACCAAATTAAGGGAGGATTATGAATTTATAAGGAATCTATAAGTTAAATTCAGAGCTCAAGCAAAAAAAATTTTAATGCATCACAGTATAAGATATCAAAAACCAAATAGAAATGATTAAGGAATCAGAACTAAGCTGAGATGTGAAAATTAAAAAAAAAAAAAAAAAAAAAAGGGACATTTATTTTTAAGTCACCATTAGAAAATAGTAATCAAATAATAAAAAGCTTATCTTCCCCAATGCACACTCTATTTGAGATAAGAATACAGTGGGGTGTTCGCCTCTCAAAACACTTTTTGTAAGTGTATTTTTTTAAATGCTTTTATAAGTGTAGTTTTGGGGTCTAAAAGGACTAGTCTACTTTACATTATTTCTTAACCCTTTGAGGGTCGGTCCCGTACTAGTACGCCAGTGCAGCCAGGGGGTCCTTCTTGCGCCTAAATTCTAGTGCCTTCAAATTTGTTGGAAGAAAGCTGGCAGGCCTACATATGAAAGAATTTGGGTCATTTAAAAAAAAATCCAACACGCAGTGCATAATGAAAAAAACTGCCGTTTTGGTTTAAAACAGCGATTTTCGGGTGTATTTTGTAGGTATTTGTGGTTGTATTCTGGTTTTCTTGGTCTCATTCGATAGAATGGAAGATATACTATACAAATGGTGATGATTTTGATTGGTTTAATGACAAGTACCTTGAAACTGGCGCAAAGTAGCGAAAATGTTCGATTTTTGCGATGTTCAAGAGTAAACAAATCCCACCATGCGTCAATACAATGAATGGCCTGTCTAATGTTCTTGCAAAGTGCACTGATACTATTTATACCGTTTCTAAATGATGCAGTTGAATACAAACAATAAATCTTTTTTGTGAGAATAAAAATTCAAAATCGAAAGCAAAATCGTAAAAGGGGCCTGGGACGGCTAATGAACAGAAAAGATGTTTTTTAGTGCCATGAATGTCTGCATTGTTTATTCTGGACCCTATTTTGAAATTGGTATCGTTTGAAATTTGTGTAAATTGGCCAAATTGCCATTTTCTGACAACTATTGTGGGTAGTTGCAATTGGTAATTTGGGTTTTATCCCTCAATCGATGACGAAATGGAGTTCTAGCGAAATAGCTATAATTTTAGTAGACAGAAACATTGGAAATTGTCAAAATAGGGCTCAAAGTGGGCGAAACCGCCGACGCGTAAATGTCATGTACCGCTAACCCCGGAAACTAACTCCGTTAGTTTTCCATCAAATTTCATAATTTTGGTGGCGTTATGATCGGAAAAAGATTCTCTATCATTTCATAAGAAAAAAAATTTTTTTTTTTTTTTTTAAATTTTTTGACCCTGAGAAAAGTTCTGGAGGGCCCTCACCCTCAAAGGGTTAAAAATAAATTCGTTGGTAATGGCACTTGGCAGCATTCTGTTACGAAAAATGGACGGACACCGGGGTCCACTGTAAATGGCTCTTTTTATTTCACAGTTTTAGCAGAGAAAAAAGAGCAAAGATAGGGCAATTTTTATTTTTTTGTAATCTAGTGTCCCACCAAAAGATAAACTGAAAACACTTTCACTCATTATTTAATTATGCTAATTACACTGGTCCTGCCTCAGTGGGATACAGTCAGTGTGTTGAAAGAATAATAATTACACTGGCCAGTAATGGCTTCATTTCACATTTGTAAAAAGCATTTCTAACAAATTCTGGGATGATGAATTAAAAATCTGAACTAAGTTTTGTTCTAGCATATACAGTTTCTGTGAAACAGAAAGCCACTGAACAATTTCACCAAGACACAGCCATCAGAGGTACATATCAGGGAAACCTGATGATCATTTTGATGTCAACTAGTGCAGGACACTGGTGTGGGAAAGCGATACTGAGCACATGTGAAAAGTCTGAAAACTGTGACACAAATTGTCTGTATGACTGTATGAAAAATTTCTGTAATTTTCATTATGCATATAAAGAATTTATTCTAAGAAAGATTAGCTTTCATTATTGCATGCACCATACACAATATCTTTGCAAAATATAATATCTTTAAGTGCTAGGTAACATATTATGTGGTTTTCAACCTTAAAGAACTGAAATATTGATCATAAGATAAAAAATAAAATTTGTTGGCTAGTGTTATTTCTCATTACAGTAGGGCCCCACTTATATGGAAGGTTAGGTTCCAGGCTATCGCCAGAAAGTGGACATCGCCAGAAAGCAGAACGGCATTTTCCACTTATAAATGAATACATGTATAAATGCCAGATAAGTTTACACTAACATATATTAAGTTAGCAATAAACCTAAGCATTTAAAAAAACAATAAAGTAAAATACACACACACAGTACACTCATTACTTACCTTAACTCTTTCACTGTCGAGACCCCTGATCACAAACTTGCTCTCAGTATCGAAAAATATTAAAAAAAAAAAAAAAAAAAAAAAATCTTAACAAAATCTTAAGTGAGTGTTTTAAAACGAAAAAAAAAATTGCAATCAGTACTTACCAAGATATAGAGGCGTGAAGTTGACAGAAAGTGAACCGCCTACAGCAACATCGGTGACTGCCGCTCACTCGGTAATATTATTTTTACTTTTATTCTATTTTTTTCTAATATTATATTTTTCAAAATAAAATAAAATATAATGCATAATGTATATACTATATCCACTCGTTGTATGCAACACAATAACTGCACAAATATTGATATCATTATATTGTTTACAAAACTTTTCTACACAAACCCACGCTCCCTTCCCCACCACCCATGCCTTCCCCACCACCACACGCTGCCTTCCCCACCACACACGCTGGAAATAAGTCACTTTGTCTGACGTTTTGAGTTATCCTAGGTTCTCTACACATGCTCCTATGTATGATAATCTATGTAACTGTATTTGTGTATACAGTGGACCCTCGGTTAACGAAATTAATCCGGTCCAGGAGCTATTACTTAATCTGAATCTTCGTTATCTGAAACCTTATTTCCCATAAGAAATAATGTAAATACAATTAATTGTTCCACAAAAATAATCACTCAAAAAAAAAAAAAAAATAACATTTACTTACCTTTATTGAAGAGTTGCAAGCATCTGGAAGGTAGAGTTGCTGACAGGGCAGGGTGTTAATGGTTGGAAGGGAAATCCCCTCCAAAGGACTTCAGGTAACAAGTCCCTCTCTGGGGTTACTTCCCTTCTTTTTCTTTAATGCATGCCTGCTACACTCCCTGCATGCCTGCTACACTCCCTGCATGCCTGCTACACTCCCTGCATGCCTGCTACCCCTGCATGCCTGCCACTCCTGCAGGCCTGCTACACTCCCTGCATGCCTGCTACACTCCCTGCATGCCTGCGCACTCCCCTGCATGCCTGCTACACTCCCTGCATGGAATGCTACACTCCCTGCATGAATGCTACCTCCTGCATGAATGCTACACTCCCTGCATGCCTGTACACTCCCTGCAGGCCTGCTACACTCCCTGCATGAATGCTACACTCCCTGCATGCCTGCTACACTCCCTGCATGCCTGCTACACTCCCTGCATGCCTGCTACACTCCCTGCATGAATGCTACACTCCCTGCATGAATGCTACACTCCCGCATGAATGCTACACTCCCTGCATGAATGCTACACTCCCTGCATGAATGCTACACTCCCTGCATGATGCTACCTCCCCCATGAATGCTACACTCTCTGCATGAATGCTACACTCCCTCATGAATGCTACACTCCCTCCATGAATGCTACACTCCATCCATGAATGCTACACTCCCTGCATGAATGCTACACTCCTGCATGAATGTAACACTCCCTGCATGAATGCTACACTCCCTGCATGAATGCTACACTCTCTGCATGAATGCTACACTCTCTGCATGAATGCTACACTCCCTGCACGAATGCTACACTCCCTGCATGAATGCTACACTCCCTCCATGAATGCTACCTCCCTCCATGAATGCTACCACTGGGGTGCCACTAGGAAGCTTCTTTGGACCCATGGTGACTTATTTCACAGTGACAATCACTAAACCACCAAAAAGACACCAAATATATTGTGAATCTTTGAAAGAGCGCGCTAGGTAATGTTCTCTCAATGGTAAACAACGCTTCACTGGTGTCCTGCGCTTCGCGCGGAGCAGGCGGACACGTCTAATCGTTTCGGTAACCGAGGAATTTTCGCTAACCGATTCCGAAAAGCTTACGTTTCCGAAACTTTCGTTAACGGGCCCTTTCGTTAACCGAGGGTCCACTGATATATATACATGTATATATATATATATATATATATACAGTGGACCCTCGGTTAACGAAAAATTCATTGCAGAAGCCTGCTCAAGTGCCATTACCGAACAATTTACGTCCTTAAGAAATAATGTCATGTAGGTTAGTCTATTCAGCCCCCCAAAACTACACTTCCACAGAACTTACAAAATTATACTTACATAATTGCACGATTTCGGGGTATTCGTTAACCGAGGGTCCACTGTATATACATATATATATATATACGTATACGTATATATATATATATATATATATATGTATATGTATATGTATATGTATACGTATACGTATACGTATACATACATATACATATAAACAGGCGCGCGTGTGCTCATGCTATGATAATGAAGTGTTTGTTCACCACGTGTATAGTGTGTATAGTGTGTATAGTGTATATAGTGTATATTGCATAGCATGTGTTTAGTATGCGCACGGTATCGCATAGCATGTGTGGTATATAGCGGTGTGTCGGTCATACAGTGTTGTTATAGTGAGCGTCCGGCCGGCCTACCATATCACACATCCCCCATTCCTCCCTCGCCCCCACTGCCCACCTCAGGACGGAGACCCTCTGCTCAACCACCACCACCATGAACCACATTCGGTATGTGTCATGTGCCATTTTCCCTACGGCCCCCCGGGCTTACCACACAGTTTAAGGTATGGCAGATGATGCAGCCAGCCAGCCACAAAGCCAGGGAAATGGTGCACCCAACAATGAAAGAAGAGGCACATGTCAGGTGTGTGGAGAGTTTCGAACACGCAACAGAGATGGCCTTATTCGTGCACACAATGGGTGTGCAGGATCCATAGGCCCCAGCAGAGAGCAACCCACAGCCTCCACAGGCAGATGTCAATCCCAATGGCAACCTCCTCTCTTGCGAAAACCTTCTGCTGGCATTCAAATCCACTGCTAGCAGTACCCTATCCCACATTCCTAAAGCAGCTCGCCCATATGCAGCAGGGAAATTCACAGACCTTCTTAAGCAGGTGAATGGAGGCTCCACCAATTTAGAAACCCGAGGCACCATTAAAGCATGGCGCAACCTGCTCCTGTTTGGCAATGTTTGTCTTGCAGTTCCTGAACGACGAGGCAAACTGCTAACCACTTCAGTCATCAAGGCGGTGCGCAACTACCCAAGAACAGATAATTGTGTCCCTCTGCCCCACCATCGCAGGAATCACAGAGGTAGACCAAAGAAAATTCCACTGAAAACGAGAAAATTTGCGACAGGTTAGCAAAAAAATCGAAGAAGGCAACACAGTGGGAGCAATCAGAATAATTACAAGTGACGACACTGTAGCTCCCAAAGATGAGACCACAGCTCAAGCACTAAGAGACAAGCATCCAACAAGGGACACCATAGCTATCAACAACCCTGAAGGAGACCCCATCACTGAACAATTAATTTTGCCAGTATCAGAAGTGTATAAGGCGATAGTGTCATTTCCAGCAGGATCTGCAGGAGGTTACACTGGAATTCGACCACAACACCTCAAAGAGATGGTAAATCCAGTACTCGGAGCATCTGCATCAATTCTCCTCACCGAATTAACAACTTTTGTCAACAACTGCCTTGCTGGGCGAATCCCAGAAGAAATTAAACCTTTCTTTTTTGGAGCCTCATTATGCGCTTTGAAGAAGAAGGATGGGGGAATCAGACCCATTGCTGTTGGTAACACCCTTCGCCGCCTAGTTGCCAAAGCAGCAGTAAGAAACATTCGCCTAGAAGCTGCCAGTTTACTCCAGCCACACCAACTGGGCTTTGGGGTCTCTCAAGGCAGTGAAGCCGCAGCTCATGCGGCAAGGGCCTACATCAGGGACCTATCAGAAGACAAGGCCGTAGTCAAACTTGACTTTAGAAATGCCTTTAATATGGTGAAGAGAGATGTGGTCTTGCCAGCCGTTCGGGATCGGTTCCCCAGTCTCTTTCCCTTCATTTCAGCTGGCTACAGCAAACCCTCGACTCTTTTGTTTGGGGAACATGAAATTCCCTCGTCTGAGGGTGTTCAGCAGGGTGATCCACTCGCTCCACTTCTCTTCTGTTTGGCAGTAAGAGAACTAACTTCCAGCCTATGCAGCTGAGCTCAACATCTGGTACCTGGATGATGGCACTCTGGCAGGTACTAGGGAGTCCTTGTTAGAGGACCTACAACGGGTGAAGACACAAGGAGAAGCCTTAGGACTCATCCTTAATCCCTCAAAGTGTGAAATTATCACAACAAATCAGGAAATAATCAATGCAGTGCAAACAATCCTCCCAGAAGTCACTACTACCACTCCATCCAACAGTACCCTCCTGGGAGCACCGCTGGGTCACCACGCCATCGACACTGTCCTCAAGGACAAAGTGAATGACCTGAAAAGAATGGAGGAGAGAATAAGTGATCTTGATGCCCATGATGCCCTGTATCTCCTCACAAGGTGTCTTACTATGCCAAGACTCACTTACTTCCTGAGGTGCGCACCCTCTTTTGAAACCCAACACTTGACGAGTATGACGCACACCTGAGATCAACCTTCAAGAAGGCACTGAATCTGTCACTAGAGGATCAGCAATGGGAGCAGGCAACCCTCCCAGTGCGACTGGGAGGTATAGGGGTGCGCAAAGCAAGGCAGGTAGCGTTACCTGCATTTCTGTCATCGTGTTTGGCTTCCAGTGGATTAGTCAAGAGGATTGTCCCTGAACGTTTGAGAGGGGTGGTGGGAGCTCAAGACCCCAAGTTCATTGAAGCAGCAGTGCAGTGGGACATCCTGGCAGACTCCTCCAGTAGACCAGCTCCTCCCAAAGAGCACAAACAGTCCCACTGGGACAAACCGATCATGGAAAAAAATTTCAACACAATGCTCACCAACGCTTCAGGAAAGGACAAAGCTCGTCTCCTAGCGGTGAAGGCACCACACTCAGGAGATTTCCTTCTTGCTGTTCCCAATTCCTCTCTGGGGACTCGACTCGACCCACAGGCCATTCGGATTGGTGTTGCTCTTCGCCTAGCCGCCCCATACTCACCGAACATAGGTGTATTTGCGGCAGGGCGACGGCTGACCAATTCGGACTTCATGGTCTAGTGTGTCACACATCAGAAGGGAAGTATGCTAGACATGAGGAGGTCAATGACATCATAAAGAGAAGCCTCGCCACAGCCCGTTGCCCAGCTCAACGGGAACCCCAAGTGCAGAGGTCTGATGGAAGTCAAAAGCGTCCTGATGGAGCCACCATGCTACCCTGGAAGGATGGTAAGCAGATTGCTTGGGACTACACCTGTGCTGCCACATTGGCAGACACCTACCTGCCACACTCCTTAGCCGAAGGGGTGGAGCTGCCAGCCACAGGGAGACCCAGAAGACCCGCAAATATGAAGACCTTCCCTCTTGCTATAACTTCATCCCAATAGGGTCGGAGACCCATGGAGCATGGGGCAAGTGTGCTCTAAAGTTTCTCAAGGAGCTGGGTGGAAAACTCATCATAGAAACCAAGGACCACAGGGCGACCAGCTTCCTGTTTCAGAGACTCAGTGTTGCGATCCAGAGGAAATGCCTGCAGTATTCTGGGCACGCGGCCCACTGCCGGGAGTTGGACGAAGTATTTGACATGTAGCTCTGAGTTGTTATCTATGTTGTTTTACTCCCCATTGTATTTTGTATTTTGTCTTGAAATAAAGTTTGTAAAAAAAAAAAGATGGGGTAGTAGGGGAAGTGGAATATTCAAATGGCTTCAGAAAGAAATCTAAATATTCTTCCTTGAAGTCTTTTATCCACTTCTCAGGCAATGGGTCCCACAATTGACACTAGAGGTGGACCCCATCCTAAAAAAAAAATATATATATATATATATATATATATATATATATATGTCCTGGCTTTAAGTGAGACAAAGCTGAAGGGGTAGGAGAGTTTCAGTGGGGAGAAATAAATGGGATTAGATCAGGGGTTTCAAATAGAGTTAGAGCTAAAGAAGGAGTGGCAATAATGTTGAATAATCAGTTATGGCAGGTAAAGAAGGAATATAAATGTATAAATTCAAGGATTATGTGGAGTAAAATAAAGGTTGGATGTGAAAAGTGGGTTATAGTAAGTGTTTATGCACCTGGAGAAGAGAGAAGTGTAAGAAGAGAGAGATTTTGGGAAATGTTGAGTGAGTGTGTGGGAGTTTTGAACCAAGTGAGAGAGTAATTGTGGTTGGGGATCTTAATGCTAAAGTGGGTAAAAATGTTGTGGATGGAGTAGTAGGTAAATTTGGGGTGCCAGGGTAAATGTAAATGGGAGCCATTAATTGAGCTATGTGTAGAAAGAGGTTTGGTAATAAGTAATACATATTTTATGAAAAAGAGGATAAATAAATATACAAGGTATGATATAGCACGTAAGGAAAGTAGTTTGTTGGATTATGTATTGGTGGATAAAAGGTTGATGAGTAGGCTTCAGGATGTACATGTTTATAGAGGGGCAACGGATATATCAGATCATTATTTGGTTGTAGCTACAGTTAGAGTAAAAGGTAGATGGGACAAAAGGAAAATGGCAACAGCAAGTAAAGAGAGGTAAAAGTGTATAAACTAAGGGAGGAGGAAGTTAGGGTGAGATATAAGCAACTATTGGCAGAAAGGTGGGCTAGTGCAAGTAGGAGTAGTGGGGGTTGAAGAAAGTTGGGATAGTTTTAAAAATGCAGTATTAGAATGTGGGGCAGAAGTTTGTGGTTATAGGAGGGTGGGTGCAGGAGGAAGAGGAGTGAGTGGTGGAATGAAAGTAAAGGGTGTGATAAAGAGAAAAGGTAGCTTATGAGAGGTTTTACAAAACAGAAGTGTTAGTAGAAGAGCAGAGTATATGGAGAGTAAAAGAAAGGTGAAGAGAGTGGTGAGAGAGTGCAAAGAAGAGCGGATGAAAGAACGGGAGAGGCTCTGTCAAGAAATTTTGCTGAAAACAAGAAAAATTTTGGAGTGAGATAAACAAGGTAAGAAAGCCTAGGGAACGAATGGATTTGTCAGTTAAAAACAGAGTAGGGAGTTAGTAGATGGGGAGCTGGAGGTATTGGGTAGATGGCGGGAATATTTTGAGGAACTTTTAAATGTCGATGAAAAGAGGGAGGCGATAATTTCATGTACTGGCCAGGGAGGTACAACATCGTTTAGGAGTGAAGAAGAGCAGGATGTGAGTGTGGGGAGGTGCGTGAGGCATTACGTAGAATGAAAGGGGTAAAGCAGCTGGAATTGACGGAATCATGACAGAAATGTTAAAAGCAGGGGGATATAGTGCTGGAGTGGTTGGTATTTTTGTTTAATAAATGTATGAAAGAGGGAAGGTACCTAGGGATTGGCAGCGAGCAAGTATAGTTCCTTTATATAAAGGGAAGGGGATAAAAGAAGTGTAAAAATTATAGGGGAATAAGTTTACTGAGTATACCAGGTAAAGTGTATGGCAGGGTTATTATTGAAAGAATTAGAGGTAAGACAGAGAGTAGGATTGCAGATGAGCAAGGAGGCTTTAGAGTGGGTAGGGGATGTGTAGATCAAGTGTTTACAGTGAAGCATATATGTGAACAGTATTTAGATAAGGTAGAGAAGTTTTTATTGCATTTATGGATTTAGAAAAGGCATATGATAGAGTGGATAGGGAGCAATGTGGCAAATGTTGCAAGTGTATGGAATAGGTAGTAAGTTACTGAAGGCTGTAAAGAGTTTTATGAGGATAGTGAGGCTCAGGTTAGGGTGTGTAGGAGAGAGGAGATTACTTCCGGTAAAAGTAGGTCTTAGACAGGGTTGTGTAATGTCACCATGGTTGTTTAATATATTTATAGATGGGGTTGTAAAGAAGTAAATGCTAGGGTGTTGGGGAGAGGGTGGGATTAAATTATGGAGAATTAAATGCAAAATGGGAGTTGACACAGTTACTTTTGCTGATGATACTGTGCTTATGGGAGATTCTAAGAAAAGTTGCAAAGGTTAGTGGACGAGTTTGGGAGAGTGTGTAAAGGTAGAAAGTTAAAAGTGAACATAGATAAGAGTAAGGTGATGAGGTATCAAACGATTTAAATAAAGAAAAATTGGATATCACATTGGAGAGGGATTATGGAAGAAGTAAATGTTTTCAGATATTTGGGAGTTGATGTGTCAGCAGATGGGTTTATGAAGGATGAGGTTAACCATAGAATTGATGAAGGAAAAAAGGTGAGTGGTGCATTGAGGTATCTGTGGAGACAAAACGTTATCCATGGAGGCAAAGAAGGGAATGTACGAAAGTATAGTGGTACCAACACTCTTATATGGGTGTGAAGCATGGGTTGCAAATGCTGCAGCGAGAGAGGAGCTGGAGGCAGTGGAGATGTCCTGTCTAAGGGCAATGTGTGGTGTAAATATTATGCAGAAAATTCGGAATGTGGAAATTAGGAGAAGGTGTGGAGTTACTAAAAGTATTTGTCAGAGGGCTGAAGAGGGTTGTTGAGGTGGTTTGGTCATTTAGAGAATGGATCAAAGTAGAATGACTTGGAGAGCGTATAAATCTGTAGGGAAGGAAGGCGGGGTAGGGGTCGTCCTAGAAAAGGTTGGAGGGAAGGGTAAAGGAGGTTTTGTGGGCGAGGGCTTGGACTTCCACAAGCATGTGTGAGCGTGTTAGATAGGAGTGAATGGAGACGAATGGTTTTGGGACATGACGATCTGTTGGAGTGTGAGCAGGGTAACATTGTGTGAAGGATTCAGGAAACCAGTTAATTGATTTAGTTGGACTTGAGTCCTGGAAATGGGAAGTACAATGCCTGCACTTTAAGGAGGGTCTGAGATAGTGACAGCTGGGAGGACTTTTCTCAGCTGTAGTATCTGACTCCTCTGCAAAGACAGTGATTATGTATGAGTGTGGTGAAAGTGTTGAATGATGATGAAAGTTTTTCTTTTTGGGGATTTTCTTTCTTTTGGGTCACCCTGCCTCGGTGGGAGACGGCCGACTTGTTGAAAAAAAAAAAAAAATATATATATATATATATATATATATATATATATATATATATATATATATATATATATATATTATATGGTACTCGGTTACTGATGAGTCCCCAAACTCACCCTTTTATGTAAGTTTATTTTTTAAATGCTTTTTAAAGTGTAATTTTGGGGGTCTAAAAGGACTAGTCTATTTACAACTTTTCTTAAGGAGATAAATTGTTTGGTAATGGCACTTGAACAGCATTCTGGAATGAAAAATATCGTAAACCGGGGTACCACTGTGTATGTATGTATGTATGTATGTATGTATGTATGTATGTATGTATGTATGTATGTATGTATGTATGTATGTATGTATGTATGTATGTATGTATGTATGTATGTATGATGTATGTATGTATGTATGTATGTATGTATGTATGTATGTATGTATGTATGTATGTATGTATGTATGTATGTATGTATGTATGTATGTATGTATGTATATATATATATATATATATATATATATATATATATATATATATATATATATATATATATATATATATATATATATATATATATATATATATATATATATATATATATATATATATATATATATATATATATATATATATATATATATATATATATATATATTAATTCGTTCCACAAAAATAATCACTAAAAAAAAAAAAAACAATAACATTTACTTACCTTTATTGAAGAGTTGCAAGCATCTGGAAGGTAGAGTTGCTGACAGGGCAGGGTGTTAATGGTTTGGGAAGGAAATCCCCCTCCAAAAGGACTTCAGGTAACAAGTCCCTCTCTGGGGTTACTTCCTTCTTTTCTTTTAATGCATGCCTGCTACACCCCCTGCATGCCTGCTACACTCCCTGCATGCCTGCTACACTCCTGCATGCCTGCTACACTCTCTGCATGCCTGCTACACTCCCTGCATGCCTGCTACACTCCCTGCATGCCTGCTACCTCCCTGCATGCCTGCTACACTCCCTGCATGAATGCTACACTCCCTGCATGCCTGCTACACTCCCTGCATGCCTGCTACACTCCCTGCATGAATGCTACACTCCTGCATGCCTGCTACACTCCCTGCATGCCTGTTACACTCCTGCATGCCTGCTACACTCCTGCATGCCTGCTACACTCCCTGCATGCCTGCTACACTCCCTGCATGCCTGCTCACTCCCTGCATGCCTGCTACACTCCCTGCATGCCTGCTACACTCCTGCATGCCTGCTTACACTCCCTGCATGATGCTACACTCCCTGCATGAATGCTGCACTCCTGCATGCCTGCTACACTCCCTGCATGCCTGCTACACTCCTTGCATGAATGCTACACTCCCTGCATGAATGCTACACTCCCTGCATGAATGCTACACACTCTGCATGAATGCTACACTCTCTGCATGAATGCTACACTCCCTGCATGCCTGCTACCACTGGGGTGCCACTAGGAATCTTCTTTGGACCCATGGTGACTTATTTCACAGTGACAATCACTAAACCACCAAAAAGACACCAAATATATTGTGAATCTTTGAAAGAGCACGCTAGGTAATGTTCTCTCAATGGTAAACAACGCTTCACTGGCGTCCTGACTGCGCGGAGCGGGCGGACACGTCTAATACCTTTCGGTAACCGAGGAATTTTCGCTAACGATTCGAAAAAGCTAACGTTTCCGAAACTTTCGTTAAGGACCTTTCGTTAACCGAGGTCCACTGTACCTGAATAAACTTACCTACTTACATGCCATCTTCCCAACCACCCATGCTGTCTTCCCCACCCACACCATCTTCCCATCATCCATGTTGCCTTCCCACCACCCATGCTGTCTTCCCCACCACCCACGCTGTCTTCTAAATATCCCAACCACCTCAACATAACATAATGATAAACGGGTTCCTTGTTACAAAACTCACAGAGGGAAAATTCTTAGGAATCCATCTTGACAGTGGCCTCAAATTTCAGACACATATACAACAAATTTCCAAGAAAGTCTCCAAGACTGTAGGAATACTATCCAAGATACAGTACTATGTTCCACAACCAGCTCTCCTTACCCTGTATCACTCACTCATTTACCCCTACCTCACCTATGGAATCTGCGCATGGGGCTCAACAACAATAACTCATCTCAGACCATTAATAATGCAACAAAAGGCTGCAGTCAGAATGATAACAAATTCCCACTCCAGACAACATACTCCACCATTATTAAAAAATCTAAACTAACTCACCATACAAGACATCCATACTTTTTACTGTGCCTATTACATACATAGAACACTAAACTCAAATATTAACCCACCACTCAAACTTCTCCTTACCAACCTTAACAGGACACATGACCATAACACAAGGCACAGATTACTCTTGATGTTCCCGTGTCCATCTAACACTATGTAAAAACTCAATGCACATTAAAGGCCCAAAAAATTTAGAATTCATTACCTGTGATTGCCAAAGAAACCCTGCCTGTACCTCAATTCAAAACACTGCTGAAAAACCACCTACTCACCCAAAACTAAATACACAATATTTAACATTACCTACAAAGTTAATTTATCACTTAAATGTATAAACCTATTATAAATAATGCATACTTAGCTAACTTTGTTTCTATAGCATTAACAAATAAAATAATCCATTCTCTTGTACTCTTGTATTTTTTGTAACTCATCTAATGACCATATAAACTGTTATTGCAATACAATTGTTTTAATTTGTTTCAACTGATAAAATAAATTGCATTACATTCAACTTAAGTTCAAAATAAATTGTCTACTATAATTTTTACCATTTAGTCTAATGTTAATTAATTTTAAGAATGCCCACAATGCTCTGCATACTAGGGGCTTTTGGCATGTACACCCCATTTATATCAATAACTATGTACACCTCTGTATCATGTCACAATAAAAATTATTATTATTATTATTATTATTATTAATTTTGAAAAATATTGTAGATGGATTAATGAAAATGTCTATATTAACGTAATATACAACATTTAATGTGCCTCAGTGATTATTATTGCATTTTTTTTTTTTATTAACACGTTCGCGATTCCCACCAAGGCAGGGTGGCCGAAAAGAAAAACTTTCGTCATCATTCACTCCATCACTGTCTTGCCAGAGGGGTGCTTTACACTACAGTTATAAAACTGCAACATTAACACCCCTCCTTCAGAGTGCAGACACTGTACTTCCCATCTCCAGGACTCAAGTCCGGCCTGCCGGTTTCCTGAATCCTTCATAAATGTTACTTTGCTCACACTCCAACAGCACGTAAGCTTTTCTTATTCGTTTTTAGTAAATGTGTACAGGAGAAGGGGTTACTAGCCCATTGCTCCCTGCATTTTAGTCGCCTTATACGACACGCATGGCTTACGGAGAAAGAATTCTTTCCACTTCCCCATGGACAATAGAGGAAATAAAGAACAAGAGCTATTAAGAAAAAGAAGAAAAACATAGATGTGTGTATGTATATATATGCATGTGCATGCCTGTGTAGTGTAACCTACTTGTAATGAAGTAGCTAGATATACCTGTTATCCAGCGTGTTTATGAGACAGAAAAAAGACACCAGCAATCCTACCATCATGTAAAACAGTTTCAGGTTTCTGTTTCGCATTTTATTATCCTTATTATTAATATGGCGTCTTCAAACTAATAAGACACTCTTAGTGATTTTAATGTGTACCTGCATGCCAGCACAGTGTGTAAGTTTATTTAGGTACAGGTACACATAAGTATAATTGTCAGAGTGTACTATATAAAAATATGAAAAACTTTAAAACTCTTGAAATTTTGGAAAGTTTCCAGACATAATGGAGGGCGGTGCTCACAGAGAATGTAAACAAACCGAGTGGCGCACAGTGACCATATTAGAAAGTCAAATGGGGGAGCGTATAGAAAGTTATGGTCATAGTTTGAAATGTCTGTATTTTGGGAACCCAAAAAAGGGGGGGCCCTACCAAGTATCACAATACAAAATTACAAGACATAACTCATTTGATTAAAAAAATTTTTTATTATAAAATTTCCATTATTATTTATTTTTTTTTTAAAAATGACTGTCCCCCCGTTTTAGGACAACCCCCAAAAAAAAAAAACAATTCACCTTTTTTCACTCAATGGGGCCCTTTCTAAAAGGGCAAAACAAAAAATTTTTGATAATCCCCCCGACTACAACATCCTCACCTTTCCCCTTCGGGGGGCAGGCACCATACTTCCCCTTATGTATTATTATTTTTTCAACTCAACTGCAATTCCCCCTTCCCTCCCTTTGAGGTGGGGGGATCCGAAAAAACCCCCCCTTTAAATTTTATTCACTCCTTGGGTTTTGCCAGAGGCATGTCAATACTACAGTTCAGATGTTTTTAAAACCCAAATGCCCCCCCCCCCCCCTTCAGGGAACAGGCACTGTCTTACCTCCTCCAGGGGAAGTACACAAAATCCATTTTGGTCATTCAGTGCAAGGAGGGGTGGAGGTTTAATCCTCCATACACTAATCATATCCCTGTCTCTGATCAGTCGGGAATTTGGTTTTCCCCACATACCCATTGAAATACTATATTGTAACTGCTGTTTTTTTTTTTTAAAATACAAAAGTGAAGGAGGGTGTTGATATTTTGCATTTTTTAACTGTAGTGTAGGCACACCCCCTGGCAAGACAGTGATTGACTGAATGATGATGATGATGATGATAAAAATGTTTTTTTTTTTTGGGTCACCCTGCCTTGGTAAAAATGGCAGATGTTTTAAATTTTAAAAAAAAAATGCTATCAGACATAACTTTTTTCCCCAGGATCATAAGTCAACAGAGATGAAAGGCTTCCTTTTAATGCTGTGACTAGGGGGGGTGCTGGATCATCGGGGAAAACCGACCAAGTCTTCCAAAAGTTTCCTCGTCCCCAAGTGTAAAACCCTTTGGGGCTGAAATAATTGTAGGTTGATCCACAAGCAAGGGAAACCCCAAAAGGCCTTGTAGTTTTGAAGGAGATTTGGGCCTTTTCCCCGGGACCCACACCATGCCCAAGGGGACCCCCATCACCAACCCCCAGGAGTATACCCGGGGGAAAAACAATAACATATACTGTAATACCTCAAAGAATGACAGCAGATGAATAAAGAATATTCTGAATCCCTTAAAAATTTTTTTTCATGTATAAAATCCCAATACAAAATGCAATTTGCTACCATATAGAAGGGGGGACTACTTCTATAACTTGAATACTCATCCATAAAATGTTAAGCATTATTTTTATTAAGGAATCTTGGCCCCAAAAAAATTGATCAATAAATTTATATGGTTTTTTTTTTAAAAATCGGGCCCTTTGTACCAAAAAAAAAAAAATCCAAAAAAAAAGAAAAAAAAAAATTCATCATCATTCAACAGTTTCACCATCACTCATACAAAATCACTATCTTTGCAGATGCCCGATATAACAATTCAGAGGGCCCCCAAACTGCCAATATACCAAAACCCCCCCCTTTTTAAAATGTAGGCACTGTACTTACCATTTCCCGGACTCAAGTCCGCCAACCGGGGTTTCCCCCCAAACCCTTCAAAAATATTACCCATACATAAAAATCATATAAAAAAATTAGAATATTTTCAACTTTTGGGTAAAACAGTATTCTAACCCGAACATTACTATCTAACACGTTCATGCATGCGGGAAGTCCAAGCCCCCCCCACAAAACCCCTTTTCCCCATCCCCCCTACCTTTTGGGGCCGACCCCACCCGCCTTTTATTCCCTACAGAATATGCTCTCCAAATCATTCTACTTTGATCCATTTCTCTCTAAATGATCAAACCACCCCCAACAACCCCTCTTCAGCCCTAAGACTAATTTCTTTTAGTAACCCACACCTCCCTAATTTCCATACTATGAATTCTCTGCATAATATTTACACCACACATTGCCCTTAGACACATCTCCACTGCCCCAGCCACCTCCTCCTTTCCCGCATTTACAATCCATGCTTCACACCAATATAAGAGTGTTGGTACTAATATTTTTTACATTCCCTTCTTTTCCTCCATGGACAAGCGTTTTTTTCTCCACAAAACCTAAATGCACCACTCACCTTTTTTTTTTTATCAATTCTATGGTTAACCCTTTACCTTCATAAACCCATCTGCTAAAAAGTCAACTCCCCCAAAAATCTGAAACATTCACTTTTTCCATACTCCCCCCCTCCAAAAGTGATATCCAATTTTTCTTTATCTAAATCATTTGATACCTCATTACTTTACTCTTTTCTATGTTCACTTTCAACTTTCACCTTGACACACCCCCCCAAAATCATCCACTAACCTTTGCAAATTTTCTTTAGAATCTCCCAAAGCACAGTATCATCAGCAAAAAACTTTTAACTTCCATTTGTATTTGATTCCCATAATTTAATCTCACCTCTCTCCCCAACACCCTAGCATTTACTTTTTACAACCCCACTATAAATATTTAAAAAAACCCATGGTGACATTACACACCCCTGTCTAAGCCCTTTTTTTTTACCGGAAAAAAACTTCCCCAAACCCTAACCTGACCCTCACTATCCCATAAAAACTCTTTGCATTTATTAACTTCCCCTATTCCATACCCCCTTGTAACTTTCCCACATTCTTCCTTATCCACCCATCATATGCCTTTTCAAAACATAAATGCAATGAAAATTTACCTTTATCTAAATACTTTTCAACATTGCTTCAAAAAATTCAACCCCCCTTTTACGGGAAGACATTTTTTTCAGTCAGCTTTATAAAGTGAAAAGGGGGTTAAACCACTTAAAAAACCCTTTAAAACCCCCCCCATGGGGGACCATTGTCAAGGCACTGGGGATCTTACAATGGTCCAAAGGGGTTCATAATGTTTCATCCCTTCCTATGCTGGGTTTTTTAAATTTTTTCCCCGCCAGGATGTATTTTGTTTTTTTTTCTCCTTCTGAAAACCATGGGAAAAAAAAACCCCCCTTTGAGAAAAAATTCACCCAAAAAATTCCCTTTTATGCTGGTGAGGGTTCTTTTTAAGGAATTGGTCCTGACTTTTTTGGGGTCAAACCTGATTACCCCTTTTCCCCCAGGTGCTGAATGACCCCCCCCCTTAATATAATAATAACTATTTCCCCAAGGGGTTTTACTTTTTTCGATGCTACCCATCTTAAAATTCAATACAATATAATTTATTTTTTTTATTATCAGGATGTCATGATGTTACTTTTCTTTGAAGGGGTTATCTTTTTTTACTTTTCCAAAAATGCCCTATCCCACCGAGATATGGGGGCCCCAAAAAAAAAAAATGTTTTTCGTATTTTTTTGAAAGGGGATTTTTTAAACTACATAAAATATGCTAAAAAAAGAAAATGACATTGCCTCAAAATGAAAATTTGCTTAAAAAAAATATGCAGGCAGTCACACTTAAAAAAAGGGTTTAGTTAATGACATTAAATTACTGAAAAAATTGGGGGGAAAAAGATACCGGGGTTTTTGGGGCTGAAGGTCCCGGGATGTACTCTCATGCTAGCCAAGACTAAAACCTCTTCCTTGCATTTGTCTGAATACTGATGGCAAAAATGTGACGGCTGTGTACACTGTTGATTTATTTTTCCCAGAGATAATATTTAGTTTCTAGGTAATGGGTTTTTAAAAACTATCCGGGGAGGTACACCTTCCAAGTGAGGGGAAAAATGAAAGCCTGAAATTTTTTTTTAATGATGGTAGATTGCTGGTTTTTTTTTTCTGTCTCATAAACATGAAAGATTTCGGGTTTCCTTGCTATTTTACTTACAAAAATACATCAAGGGCAGTCAAGCATATAAAACACACCCTCTAGGTTTTCTTCATTTTCTTACTTTTTTCTTGTTCTTGTTTATTTCCTCTTATCTCCAGGGGGAAGGGGAAAAGAATTGTTTCCCCCAAAGAATGTTAAAAGACAAAAAAAACCCGGGGGCAAGAGGCAGAAACCCCCCATACATCAAAAAAATTAAAAAAAAAACTTTTTTTTTTTTTTAATTTTTCCCCCGAGGGGGTAAGCGGTTTGTTAAAAAAAAATTTTGTTTAGTGCACCCTATCTAAACTGAAAAGGGGAAAAAAGGTGAATAGCAAAAAGGAAAATAATTATTTTTAAAAAAAAAAATGAAAATTTTATGGGGATTTGATGCTGGCCAAAAATCAGGGAGTTCTGGGGAAAATTTTGCAGATAAATTTCACCGTCCATATTTAAAACCTACTTTCCCCCCTTTAGAAAAAAAATGGTGAATTAGGTAAACATTAAAATGTTCCTAACCTCTCACCCCGGGGCAGCAATCCAAATTTTTAAAAAGTCTTCCTGACTTTACAGTGGGCCCCACTATTCGAACATTCTTCATTGAATGCTGTTCAAGTGTGTTACCAAACGAATTTATTCCCATGGAATGTAAATTGATTGTCCATTTTTACTCCCAAAAAAACACTTATAAAAGCACTTACAATAAAAATTTTAAAAAAAGGGGATTTGGGGGTTGAATAGCGAGGGGGGACTGTATCATGTGTTCAATTGGTTACTAAGTGACCCCTTTTTTTGGGGGACGAGAATTTTTAATTTTTTTTTTGATGAAATTTAAAGGGGCTTACTTTCAAAATTTTCACCCTTTACAAAGTAAGTCATGTTTTATTTTCAACTGCAAATGGTCACTTTTGGGGGGGACCTGAAAAGTTTTTTAAAAATTTTTCTATTTTTAAGCCCAGCCTGAGGTTCAGATTTTCCAGATGACTACCTGATCAATTAGTTTTTTTGTGACAGTTTGGAAGCCTCCCTTCCCTAAGGGGCTGATCTGATACTTGTTGTAGAGAGCTTATTTTTTTTTAAAAATTTTTTTTCTGTTGGTGGAAAGAAAAACACTTGGACTCAATGTTGACACTACCTGTGTTTATGGGACCCCCGTTTTTTACAGGGTTTAATTTCCATTTTCCCCCAAACACTCAAATTCAGTTAGTTTTTTTGGGGGTTTATAGATTTTAAAAACCGACCCATAAGAAAATATTTTCAAAAAACAATACAGTATAAAAATTTTTAGGTATTTTTTTCTTTTGGGTTTTTGCCAATTTCAATCTTTGAGACATTCCTATATTTTTTATTTTATTAAAAAAAAATCTCCATACATTTTCCCCTTTTGATATTTCCCGCAAAAGAAAGTAGTACAATCCCGGCCCTGACCCCTTTTTTTTGAAAGCTCTCAAACCAGTCGTTTCAGCCTCTTTAAAAGATTTTTAAACAATGGGTCATCTGACCTTATTTTGAATTTTTCACCCAAAAAAAATAATATTTTTCATTGTCCACTGAAAGACTTAGTTTTTTTTCTGTAATTTGTGCTTTTTTAAAAAAGGGAATATTTATGTTTATTTTGGGGGGGTTTTTGGTTTGATCTATGACTGCTATGGGGGTGGGAAACATTAAAGGCACCAAGACTATTTGGGGGGTTTTCTAAGACGGTTTTTTTTTTTTATATCATTTCTTTTAGCTGTTTGTTAAATAATTATATAAACATTTTCCTACTTATTTTTATTATAAAGTACCTTCTGTGCCAAAACTCTTTAAGGGGATCATGCCCCGTTTTTAAAAAAGTATGACTGGGCAGCTATATGATTTTCCCCCAAAGTTATAACCAGATGTGATAAAAGGTTTAAAAAGAAAATTTAAGATTAAAAAAAGGGAATTTTTGGGGAAAAAAAAACAGTGGCCCCTTTTTTCCAATTGACGGGAAAAAGCCACTGTTTAAAAAGCTTCCT
>WNWK01031316.1:0-15000 GCA_009830355.1 Cherax destructor
AATGGGACTCTCCCCTCACTGGCTTACTGTACAGAATTTGCAAAACCCGGGTCAACCCCTCGTAGGTTTTAGCAAAATTAAATGAGGCACTTATCTGACCAGGAGATACTGTAGATAAGTAGACTTCTTGGATGTAGTAGCTGGTAATGTGGTCGGTCTGGAGGCTGTTTGCTTGCTTGTCGTAGTCTATCTCTCTATAACATCGTAATCGATAAAAATTACGGCACACCGCTGTTCACCACTTGTCGCGTGGGTCTTGGGAGAGATATATAGGAGGTCAAAGATACTCCTTGTTGGATGGTTACGGTATATTTACAGTAAGTGAAGGAGAGTCCAGCCACACCGTCTGTCTCGCCTGTAGGTCTAACGTTGGTGAGGCAGCCCGCCTATATGAGGCTGTGCACATGCGCTGAGCCTCTGACGTCAGCGGGTACCGTGACGTCACACGCAAAGGGACAGCTGTATAAGTAAGAGGAAAGATACACTACACAAGTGTATATATGATACTGACACGACACAAAAATAAAATAATAATAATAATAATAATAATAATAATAATAATAATAATAACAATAATAATAATAATAATAATAATAATAATAATAATAACAATAATAATAATAATAATAATAATAATAATAATAACAATAAAAATAATAATAGAAGTAATCAAGGTCCCAGGACCGAAACGTTTTGTAATAAATACGTCCTAGTGTTTACAGAGGGTGTCTAGCAAGGGGACCCTTTTGCTTTATTTCTCTTCTGTATAGCAGTTAGGGAAATCACAGTCAGACTGACCAGTGAGCTAAACATCTGGGTCCTGGATGATGTCACACTAGCAGGTACAAAGGAGTCCCTTCTGGATGATCTACATGAATTTCTAAACTATATACATAAATACACACCACCCCATGTATATACCCTGTATATACATGGAGTGGTTTACACTCTACAACGAATAACGTGTCTCGCTGATAATTGCCCTAATAAATCTTTTTAATTACTCCCGTCAGGTTCAATGAGGCAGAATTATTAAAAACATTCTACCTCTTAACATTTTCCTAGCTTTAAATCCATGATTATTACAGATATATTAATTTTACTACCTTATTTAGAGGCAGAGATATTCACTCCAATAAAGCAACATGTATTAAAGATAGCTCTACAGTGTATCTTTATTTAAATTTACCCTAAAGAATGCTCTGGAATTTGCATAGATTTGTTTAATTTTTGAATATATTTCTTCCCACAACCTCAGTTAATAGGTAATTCTGTGTTTTATTAATAATAATAATAATAAATTATTATTATTAAATAATTTCCAGTACCACATTTAATGGCAGCGATATTTTATCACTGAACTTTGAACACTGTAACCCATATGATTATATATATATATATATATATATATATATATATATATATATATATATATATATATATATATATATATATATATATAACCAGGAACAGTAAAAGCTATAAAAAGAGAAGACTTACTGAGCTGAGATGTTAGAAGATACACTTCTAATACATTTTGGTCATGTCACATCTCTGGTAAAATATGACAATGACATGTCAGGTAGAGGGGAAATACAGTCAACATAGCTTATAACCCTATCAAGTTGGTATTTTATACAATTTTAATATTTCCTCTGTACTGGACTGAAGAAGCCTGTAGGCGAAACGTTCCGGAATAAAGACACTTTAACAGAGATGGAGAGAAACTGGTTAGATAAACTTACGTTGCGAAGGTGGGAAGTACATTGGGGTGGATGCTGCAGTTGGGTGAGGGATTTGCATAGTGGCGTCTGTGCACTTCTGTAAGGACAGCTGTTGACTGATTGATGGTGAATGACTTTGTAAATGGTCCAAGTCGGAGCGAAACGTCGTCGTACGCTCCTCTCTTCTATGTGCGGGTTGTGTGTGTAATGCTTCCTTCTTTGGGCCAACCGAATTTGTTGAGAAATAGCCGACTTGTTACATGAATCCCCAAAGGGATTTTTATCTTCAAGGATAATGCTAAGACTCACCATTATCCTCTATATGTAAATATATTTAGGTAGACACAGAAGCAACTAATGTGATATTTTACTGTGGCAACGTTTCGCTCTCCAGGAACTTTGCCAAGCCATTAAGGCTTTGAAAAATAAACACAGATGCAGTATAATGCGATCATTTATTGACAAAGTTTCGCGCACACAGTGGGCGAAACGTCGTCAATAAAGGATAGCATTATACTGTATTTGTGTTTATTCTTCCATAGAGTTGGTATTTAACAAAGTGCGTTAGGCTCTTGTTCCACGCAGTGTGATACGCTCTTGTTCCACCCATTGTTAGAATTTTGTTCCACACAGTGTTAGTTTTTTAATCTGGCTTGACAAAGCTCCTGGAGAGCGAAACGTTGCCACAATAAAATGTCACACTAGTGACACGATAAGGACCTGCCTTGTATGGGCCAGTAGGCCTTCTGCAGTGTTCCTCCATTCTTATGTTAGTTGCTGATCAACACTAACAATTCCTACCCAGGAATTAGTCCAACCTTTTCCCAAACCTACCCAAGAATTTATTTTAGTACCTCAGGTATTAGTTGGCTTTCAACGTTAAATACCTGTGTATTCTACGTGGAAGAATGTGGCACTGTCAGTGGCACTGTCAGTGAAGTGTTTAAGTGCCAATTTCACAGTTTTAATTTGGAAATGGAGCAGCAGTATTTTCCATTAAACATCTGAAGTAATAATAATCCACGTGAAATCCAAAAGTAAGATTAATTGATATGAATATTTCGACCCCCTTCTGGGGTCCTCTTCAGCAGGAGGAGGGTTGAAATATACGGAAAAATTAATCTCCTGTGTCACCATGTGAGTTATCATTGAGCATTGACAATTGTTCATTAGACTAATTATTCACCTAAAGTGTGTCTCTTCTGAAAGGCTTCAATAATTAATGGCTCATCTTTGAATATAATTCCAACCTGTATTTCATATGCTATATCAATAATAAAAATCATAATCTTTATTTCTAAAGGTACATGATTCAACTTATACAGACCATAGCTGACATCTGTGACATACTGTATAGAAAGTCCTTTGTTATGCAGAACATTTCGGGAAAATTAGGTTATTTTTTCCCCAGGATGCGACCCACACCAGTCCACTAACACCCAGGTACCTATTTACTGTTAGGCGTACAGGGACAGCAGGTATCTTAAGGAAACATACTTCCAAGGGTTAGTCTCTTGTTTGTGTTTTAAAGGGCAATTATAATTAATGAATGAATGAAGTCGAAATATACAGATTAATTTATCTCCTGAGAGTCTGCCTCAATATGGTTATAATTGAGCATCAATTATCAGTGTTAAGTGAGTACATGAAAATTAGACACATGTGCAACATCTGGGTATCTTTACTGTAGACGTTTCGCCCTCCAGTGACTTTATCAATACAAATTCAAGAACATAATTGGAAGACAGAAATATATACATAAGATGAGGCAATCAGTACCTGAGCCCTGGAGTTGAAGATCACCGTACTCTTGAAGACTGTGAAGCACAGGTAAGGAGGCTGGCGCTTATATACTGGCGTCAGGTAGTGAGGTCGATATTGCATATTATTCATGTACAACTGAGTTGATATATAAACTCTTGTCGACATGTCTTCAAGATAACTTAAGGAGTTCACGTCAGTTCCTGATCAGCCAAGTTATAGTGCATTTGTTGGACTTCGCATGACTTGTACTAACAGCCTGGTTGATCAGGTCACCCACCAGGAGGCCCGGTCTGGGACCAGGTCTGCGAGGCGTTGACATCTCTCCAGATAGGAAGACTCTAGCTAGGAAGGTAGACTTGCACTTAGCCTTACCTGTATCTGCTGACTCTCTCACCTACACTCACACCCGACTCTAGGGGCCACTGCCGGGTCACACACGGAGAAGACCCGGGTCAGAACCCGTCCTGGCAAACCTACATGGACATAGTGGAGGATTCATAGACCTCTGGACCTTGGCATGGTCTTGGACCCTTTCTGGCTGTGACCCAAGAAACTGAAAAAAATAAATCTTGCTTAAAAAATCGTGACACACGCCCAAACTTACTCCCACCCACACCCACAGGCGCCCACACCCACCTCCACGCACCCAAAGTCGTGTTCATTAAGGAATTACACACCCACGTACACTTTCTCCACGTACCCATGTACACTCATGTACGTGTATTCACCCATGTACACTAACGCATGGTAATAAACCTTGTTAATATATACCCACAAGGTGGTTTAGACAGACATGTAAACAAACACTAAGACATTCTAGAAAACGTTTCGGAGAAGTGGCCAAGGACCCAGGACCGAAACGTTTCCTAAGGAATATGACCTAGTGTTTGCTAACGTGAACTAACGCATGTACGCAAACACGCTTACATTGATATACAGTTTTTTTTAGATGGGAGATACACACACACACACACACACACACACACACACACACACACACACACACACACACACACACACACACACACACACACACACACACATGGCATGGTGGCTAGCGCTCTTGCTTCACGCACGGAGGGCCCGGGTTCAATTCCCGGCGGGGCCGAAACATTTCGAAGTGTTTCGTTACACACACACACACATACATACAACAGGCCTAGTGTCTAATCGACATGTGCCTAGGACAAAATGGTAACTAACACACACACACACACACACACACACACAGCTCCAGCTCACTATCCCAATGAATCTTGAGAAAGGTTGACGATAATGAAGCAGAATTAGTAGGGATATAATAGGCAGTGAGCATTTTCTGGAGAATTTTAAAAGGCATAAAAAATACTTCCATCCCCAGAATTTAATCCACAAACTAGAATCGCAAGTGACTCTCTGGTTCAAATTCTTCAGTGGTGGTTCACAGGGGATTCAGTGTTCATAAGTGTTTCAGCGAGTTAAAGGCTTCAGTGGTTCAACTTTCTAATGGTTCAAATGCTTCAGTGGTTCAACTTTCTAATGGTTCAAATGCTTCAGTGGTTCAACCTTTTTAATGGTTCAAATGCTTCGGTGGTTCATAAACGCCTCAAAAAGAAAACGTGGCTACTGAATGGGATATGAGAGGAGGTATTTCCTTGGATCAAGAGCCCTCATCAATATCAAGGCAACCATGATGGGAGAGGAATTCAAAGGTGTTTAATTAGGTTCAGGAAGGTTGGTAGGTTTTACATTGGTAATTAGGTGCATGAGTTACACAGGTAACATGAGGGTAGGGAATGATAGGTGTGTGTGTGTGTTAGTTAGTTAGTTAGTAACCATTTTGTCGTAGGCACATGTCGATTAGACACTAGTCCTCTGTGTGTGTGTGTGTACTCACCTAATTGTGGTTGCAGGGGTCGAGACTCAGCTCCTGGCCCCGTGTGTGTGTGTGTGTGTGTGTAGGTGTGTGTGTTTGTGTGTAGGTGTTTGTGTGTGGTGTTTGTGTGTGTGTAGGTGTGTGTATAGGTGTGTGTGTGTATGAGTATATGTGCATATTTTACTGTATGTGTGTGTGTATTAGTGTGTGTGTGTATGTGTGTGTGTGTGTGTGTGTGTGTGTAGGTGTGTGTGTGTGTATTAGTCTGTGTTAGTGTGTGTGTGTTAGTGTGTGTGTTAGAGTGTGTGTTAGTGTGCATGTTAGTGTGTGTTAGTGTTAGTGTGTTTTGTGTGTGTGGGCTGACCCCTGCTTGTGTCCAGCTCATTGAGTATTCAGGTAGTGATGGGCGAGTCTAGCAAGGAGCACAGGGTCACCACACGTGTTCCCCCTCCCATCACCCATTCCCCACCACAAAATCCCCCCCATTCCCTAGGTGATGCGACCCACCACCCTTACCAGGGCGTGGGAAAGACGCACCTGCCGTCACTCTCAGCGCTGAGTCAATCACAGTGCTGAGTAAGTCTTAGAGATGAGTTATAACCCAGAATCAGTGATGATTCATCTCAGTGCTGAGTCAGTTTCTCAGCTGAGTCAGTATACGAGTCAATGTGAATTAGTAATGACGTCAGTGAGTCAGTATGAATTATTTTAAATTAGATTAATAGGATAGGTGGTGGGATTGTCCTGAAGTGTGTGGGATAGGTGGTGGGATAGTCCTGAAGTGTGTGAGATAGGTGGTGGGATAGTCCTGAAGTGTGTGAGATAGGTGGTGGGATAGTCCTGAAATAGGATAGTTTTATTGTAAGGTAATTCTATGGTAAGATAATTCTATAGTAAGATAATTCAATGGTAAGATCATTCTATTGTAAGATAATTCTATTGTAAGATAATTCTTGTAAGATAATTCTATTGTAAGATAATTCAATAGTAAGATAATTCTATAGTAAGATAATTCCGAAGATAATTCTGAAAATTTTTGATGTGCCTTTACCATATAATTGTCTCTTAATAATCGTCAACAAATTATTAATTATTCACTTTTGTCTGGTATTGGTAGATAAAAGACTGTTGAGTAGACTTCAGGATGTACATGTTTATAGAGGGGTCACAGATATATCAGATCACATTTTAGTTGTAGCTAAAGTGGGAGTAAAAGGTAGATGGGATACAAGGAAAATAGAATCAGTAAGTAAAAGAGAGGTGAAGGTTTATAAACTAAAAGAGGAGGCAGTTAGGGTAAGATATAAACAACTATTGGAGGATAGATGGGCTAGTGAGAGTGTAGGCAATGGGGTCGAAAATGTATGGGGTAGATTTAAAAATGTAGTGTTAGAGTGTTCAGCAGAAGTTTGTGGTTACAGGCGAGTGGGTGCGGGAGGGAAGAGGAGCGATTGGTGGAATGATGATGTAAAGAGAGTAGTAAGGGAGAAAAAGTTAGCATATGAGAGGTTTTTACAAAGTAGAAGAAATGCAAGGAGAGAAGAGTATATGGAGAGAAAAAGAGAGGTTAAGAGAGTGGTGAAGCAATGTAAAAAGAGAGCAAATGAGAGAGTGGGTGAGATGTTATCAACAAATTTTGTTGAAAATAAGAAAAAGTTTTGGAGTGAGATTAATAAGTTGAGGAAGCCTAGAGAACAAATGGATTTGACAGTTAAAAATAGGAGAGGAGAGTTATTAAATGGAGAGTTAGAGGTATCGGGAAGATGGAGGGAATATTTTGAGGAGTTGTTAAATGTTGATGAAGACAGTGAAGCTGTGATTTCGTGTATAGGGCAAGGAGGAATAACATCTTGTAGGAGTGTGGAAGAACCAGTTATGAGTGTGGGGGAAGTGCGTGAGGCAGTGGGTAGAATGAAAGGGGGTAAGGCAGCTGGGATTGATGGGATAAAGATAGAAATGTTAAAAGCAGGTGGGGATATAGTTTTGGAGTGGTTGGTGCTATTATTTAATAAATGTATGGAAGAGGGTAAGGTACCTAGGGACTGGCAGAGAGCGTGTATTGTTCCTTTGTATAAAGGCAAAGGGGACAAAAGAGAGTGCAAAAATTATAGGGGAATAAATCTGTTGAGTGTACCTGGTAAAGTGTATGGTAGAGTTATTATTGAAAGAATTAAGAGAATGGAACGAAACAGAATGACTTCGAGAGTGTATAAATCTGTAGTGGAGGGAAGGCGGGGTAGGGGTCGGCCTAGGAAAGGTTGGAGGGAGGGGGTAAAAGAGGTTTTGTGTGCGAGGGGCTTGGACTTCCAGCAAGCATGCGTGAGCGTATTTGATAGGAGTAAATGGAGACAAATGGTTTTTAATACTTGACGTGCTGTTGGAGTGTGAGCAAAGTAACATTTATGAAGGGATTCAGGGAAACCAGCAGGCCGGACTTGAGTCCTGGAGATGGGAAGTACAGTGTCTGCACTCTGAAGGAGGGGTGTTAATGTTGCAGTTTTATAACTGTAGTGTAAAGCACCCCTCTGGCAAGACAGTGATGGAGTGAATGATGATGAAAGTTTTTCTTTTTCGGGCCACCCTGCCTTGGTGGGAATCGGCCGATGTGTTAATAAAAATAAATAAAAAAAATTTGTCTGTTTATATCTTGGTCAATTCGATTCGATTATTATAATATTTTTTACTGTCTCTCTGTTTAGTAATAATAATTCTGATTAATATGATCATTTTTTCCCTACGTAGGAAGCTCATGTTTATATAATAATTATTTAATGATAATAAGCCATAATAAGTATTGTTATTTTTATAGAAAAAAATAATATTAGTCTATTGAAGCTAAAACTGCAAATCTATTGTGATTTTTTTAATTGATATTAATCATATTTTCTTAAATATTTTAATATGTTTTTATTTATGCCTTGTTCTTTACGTTATTATTGTTGTTATTATTATTATTAGAATAATAATTTTAGTAATGATAATAAATTATAATTATTAAACGATAAACCTGTCAGGGCCAATGAAATGTGATTGGGAGGATTAATCCCATTTCAGAAAACTCCAATCCCTCTGATCGAGAATCCTACTCCAGCATCCCCCAAAAAATCTATGTATATTGTAGTCCAATCCTCCCCAATCCTGATTATCAGACCAAGAGAATCTCATACTCTCAAAAAATCCTACAATCCACAAACCTCCTAATCAGGTGAGATAAATATCTAATCAGTATCATTTCTGGTCATTAAATTAGTTACCTGGTGGATTATTACGGGTGGTCGCAATAATAAGTGGTCACTAGAGGTCAATTCGTGAAGTTGTAGTGACTTTGTTGGTAAGGTCGTGAGGGATATGACTGGAGGCAGGTGCCTGATGCACGCTATCTTGGAGGGTACTGGAGGGGGACTGGAGTGCACTGGAGGGCTGCACTCCACTAGTGGAGGGGGACTAGAGTGCACTAGAGGGCTGCACTCCACTACTGGAGGGGGACTGGAGGGCTGCACTCCAGGACTGGAGGGCACTGGAGGGCTGCACTCCAAGACTGGAGGGCACTGGAGGGCTGCACTCCACTAGTGGAGGGGACTGGAGTGCGCTGGAGGGATGCACTCCACTAGTGGAGGGGGACTGAAGTGCGCTGGAGGGATGCACTCCACTAGTGGAGGGGGACTGAAGTGCACTTGAGGGATGTACTCCACTACTGGAGGGGGACTGGAGTGCACTGGAGGGATGCACTCCACTACTGGAGGGGGACTGGAGTGCACTGGAGGGATGCACTCCACTCCTGTGGAGTGGAGGGTTATATATGGATGTAGAAAGATATGGAAAGTGGCAAGTTGCTAGCTCAGGAGCTGAGACTCGATCCACTGCGACTACAAATCATAGGGATATTAGGAAGTATTTCTTCAGCCTTAGGGTTGTCAAGAAGAGTGAAGTAGTAGAGGCAGGATCCATACATAGCTTTAAGAAGAAGTACGATAAGGCTCTTGGAGCAGGGAGAGAGTGGATCTAGTAGCGACCAGCGAAGAGGCGGGGCCAGGAGCTGTGAATCGACCCCTGCAACTGTGGATGAAGGTTTAGCAAAGGCCTCGTTCTAATAGCGAGAGGTGACTGATGAGGATCTGTGGGGACCAGAGTACAATTTCTTATTTGATATCTTATGTCTTTTATCTCAGAGTCTCTCTCTCTCTCTCTCTCTCTCTCTCTCTCTCTCTCTCTCTCTCTCTCTCTCCTCTCCCTCTCTCTTTCTGTCTCTCTCTTGCTCCCTTCCCCAAAACATTCCATCCTTCCTTGTGCCCTCGTTCACCACACATTCCACACTGTCACTAAATACCTCAGAGACATTCTCTTATTGAAGAACAAGGAAGTACGACACACTCACTCCTCCTCCTTTTCCATCTTCTCCTCCTCCTTCTTCATTATCATCTCTTCCTACTATTCCCTCATGCTATATAGCATTCCGTTTCTCTTCCTTGTCTCTTCTGTTCACTTCTGTCTTATTCTATTCTGTCTCTCTGTTACCTCATCATCCCTCGTGTGCCTCTATTCATTCCTCTCCCTCTTTTCCTTTCATTTTCTCTCCTCTCTTTTTAATTCTTCTCTACATCTCTCATTATCTATATTCCTCCTCATCTCCCCACTGTTTAAAACAATCCTATTTCTCTCTTTACAATTTTATCCATCTTTTTCCCTTATTCTCACATTCTCCATTACACTTCCTTTCCATTTTTTCCTTTCTCATCCACCTCCATTATTCAATTTTTATAACATATTCCGCTTTTCCAATTCTCATATCTTTTCTATTTCCCAAAATCCTTTCACCCAAATAACTTATATTTTTACTTATAACTAAAAAATAGTCATTGTGTTTTAGTGACTCCAAAAAGTGATAGTATCTGGATAGTGTTTTATATACTAACCCATGATGCCATACGCAATAGTCGACTAACACCCAGTTACCTATTTTCTGCTAGGTAAACAAAAGCAGGTTTTAGGGACGGACTTGCCCTTACGTTTAACCCGGCCCAGGATGCCACCGAACAATCTACTAAAATCCAGGTACCTATTTGCTGCTAGGTGAACAGAAGCGGGTGTCAGGGACTTGTCCATACGTCTAGCCCTGCCTAGGATGGGTATCCGAGGCAGGGCTAGATGTATGGGCAATAAATAGGTGCCCAGTTACCTATTTATTGCTAGGTGGATAGGGTCAGCTATAGATTTATCCAGCTCGTTTAGGTTTAAAAAGTGAATATCCCTCAGACATGCAAGAGGATACTTATAATTCCAAATAAGAGGTGTGACCTAACAGCAAGCCTCCTTATACCTATCTCCCTACTCACCTAGCAGTAAATAGGTACCTAGGAATTAGGTTATAGATTATATTTAAGGGATTAAGGCTTGTGAACCCCCCAATGGAAATAAGCCACACAGCTGGGTTTTCATGGATTAACGACTAACCCACAATTTGAAGAGGAAATTTAACCTATTTTAACCTGGCTTGACCAAGATTAACATATAAAAACATGTGAAAGGAGAGGTCGAGGACGTGCAGTAATACACGAAAGGCAGATCAGTCAGCGAAAACTCTAATCTTAAAAAGCCATAAAGTGTTTGAATTCGCAACATTTTGATCTTTGAAAAACCTGGGTATCGGAACCTGGGTGTCAGAACCTGAGTGTCGGAACCTGGGTATCGGAACCTGGGTGTCAGAACCTGAGTGTCGGAACCTGGGTATCGGAACCTGGGTGTCAGAACCTGAGTGTCGGAACCTGGGTATCGGAACCTGGGTGTCAGAACCTGAGTGTCGGAAACCTCAAGGACTCGATGCAAGTTATTTTTTTCCATATAGAAGAATAAAAGCCACAGTCCCGTGGGTGGAGCATTTCACAAATAACCAACACTTCGAAAAGGAAGATTATTACGTTTCGGAAAAACTGAAGGGTCGAAACGTCGCCATAGAGCTCCTAAGTGTGGGTAATTTGTGAACTTTTTTCCCTTTATAAATTTCAAGGGGAACTGATGTACAAAATACCGAGGTAATGAAGGGTAAGCATTTTTAAGGTGTCAATTATAGCAGGTGTAGGCTGGGACGGAACCTGTTTCTCACAGAGAGGCCCAGAGGTCAGCTGAGAAAACAGAGGTCAGCTGAGGTCACTGACGATGATGTCAAAGCCATAATGACCTCCCTAGTGACTCCACATAAAATATTTATCGGATGTCAAACTGAGAGGGAGGGAAGGAGGGAAGGCGAGAGGGATGGAGAGGGATATAGAGAGAGAGAGGGAGAGGAGGAGGAGCCAGAAGGTCGACAGCGTTCGTGAGTCGTGCAGACGACTTGGATTTATGGCTGATGCGGCTTTTCTAATCTGTTGTTTTTCAGACTTTTGTTTTTACGTCAGAGTGACGACCTCTTGCTCCTCCCGAAGCTTTTGTTGTGAAGCTGAATTGGTCCCAATTTTCCCCCCCAGAGCTGTGTAGGAGAGGGAGAAGAGAGAGAGAGAGAGAGAGAGAGAGAGAGAGAGAGAGAGAGACCGAGAGACCATATGATAATATAATTATCTGTGTGTATGAAAAGATGTATACATTTCTCATATATATATATATATATATATATATATATATATATATATATATATATTACAGCGCCAGTAGTATTGCGATTTGCAGATATAATGACCATATATAACTGGTCAAAATTGGGATGAGAATAACCCCTCCGTGTATATATACTGAGATACACACCTCTCGATGTATATACACTGAGATGCACACCTCTCGGTGTATATACACTGAGAGATACTTATCTGTCGGGTATATAATCTTGCATGATTTCAAAAGGTAGTTTATATGAAAATCTTAAATACGAAATCAAGATAACTTGATACGAGAGAGAAAATTTTCATTATATTTTTTAGTTAGTCAGGCAAAACCAATGGAAGGCACGGGAATAGCCGTAAATGATCGACGTTTCGCCCCTCCACAAGCTTTATAAGAACATAAGAAAGAAGGAACACTGAAGGAGTCCTACTGGCCCATACCAGGCAGGTCCTCCTCCTTCAGCACCACCGGTAACCACTAACAAACACAACGTTTCGACTTGTCGGGTACACTAGGGATTTTTAAAACTGTCAGGGGTGTCAATTAGCAGTGTGATACAAAATCCTATTCTGAGTAATCCCTTCCCCAAGTCATGAGAGGGCAGTGTGGGTCAGGCGAGAGAGAGAGATGGGCAGGGCGTCTCCCCACGATCTCCCTGACCCAACGGTGCCCTTGAAGGTCCGAGACCACAACAGCAACCAACAGATCGCACCTTCAGCTTGTGGTGGAGATCTGTCACCGAAACTTAAAAACAAATGCAAATAAGTGTGACAGCGAGTCTGAAAACTGATCGAAAGACCTGTTGAAGACTCACCACTGTTACTACTACTACTACTACAACTACTGCTGCTACTACTACTGCTGATGATACTACTGCTGCTGATGCTTCAGCTACTACTGCTCCTGCTATTATCACGACTATTGCTGCTGCTACTACTACTATTACTACTACTGCTGCTGCTGCTACTACTACTATTACTACTACTGCTGCTGCTGCTACTACCACTACGACTGCTGCTACTACTACTACTGCTACTACTACCGCTACTACTACTGCTGCTACTGCTACTACTACTATTACTGCTACTACTGCTGCTGTTACTACCACTACGACTACTGCTACTACTACTATTGCTACTTCAATTGCTACTACTGCAGCTGCTGTTAGTGTTGCTACTACTACTACTACTACTACTTCTGCTGCTGTTATTGCTACTGCTATTACTGCTACATTAAGAACATTGGGCTACAATGGGCACCAATGTGTTCCATTGGGCAATTTCGCATTTCCACAATTCGGTTTTGTTTACCCATGGGCCCTCACGCCTTCTAATGGAGATTTAATTCTTTTACAATTGTGCTTTTGTTGTCTTGAGGTTTTGTTCCACGCAGAGAGTGTTGGACTCTTGTTCCACGCATTATATTTTTTTGTTCCACGCTGTGTTAAGATCTTGTTCCAGGCAGTGTGTTAGGTTTTTGTTCCACGAATTGTTAGATTTTGTTCCGTGCAGTGTTAGGCTTTCGTTAAAACGGCTTGACAAAGTTCCTGGAGAGCGAAACGTTGCCACGATAACATGTCACACTAGCTGCATATGTAGCCTTTTACGTAACATACTGTGGGTAGTTCTATCATTAGTTACAAATCCCTACAAGCAGACATCGCATCGAATACTAGTAAATCGACTAATGTGATACGCATTTACAAAGTGGGAGATAGGGCCTTAGCTTCAAGTTACAGCCCAGTCAGCCTAAAATCAATTGTAGAAAAAAGTTGAAGGCACAACGTGATTCAACGAAGAGGTATTCTTGCTTAACGAAGCTTTTTCCACTAAGGTATTGTAGATGGTATACCACGATCAAGAATATTTAGTGTATTTTAAGGTGATATACCATGATAAAGAATATGTTATCGTGTATACGGACTACAGTAGCTCTTCCATTGAGTGTCTCACAGATGGTTGTTGTAACAGCTGTTCATGGTATAGAAGAAATTATCTCCCAGATCGAGGCATGGTTAACCGACACACAACAAAGTTTGCATAAAGAGGGAGAAATCAGAATGGAGCCTCGTTACAAGAAGGTGTTCCACAGGGGACAGTAATGGGCCCCTAGTTGTTCACGATATACATAAACATGAGAATAAATAGCAACGTAAACAAGTCTGCCGATAACTGTAAGGCAGCCAAATTGTTTAGAAAAACACTAGAAAATAAGAGATAGACTTGGATGAGTTAAAATTGAGGTTGGAGAAATGGAAGAAGCAATTCAGTGTGGTCAACTGTAAGGTTGATATTTATAAGCCAAATCATCTAGATCTTAGTCAAACAGTATGCGAAAAAAATATATTGGAGATGTGGTTAGCAGAAATTAAAAGCCAGAACAACAATGCTTAAGTATTCACAATAAATTGAACGGAATTCTTGGTTTCGTATCAAGAAGTAATATGAGTCCTCAAATCATACTTCAACGCTGTATATCACTGGTCTACCTGGAGTATACCTGGGGTATACCTGGGGTCAACGCCCCCTCGGCCCAGTCCCTGACCAGGCCTCATTTAGATCATATTGCTCAATTCTGGTCTCCATATTACAAAATGGAAATAAATCCAATGGAAAATATTCTGAGAAAAAGAGAAATAACAATAATAATAATAATAATAATAATAATAATAAATATAACCGGGGAATTAAAGGTAAATAAGAAGAAGATAATTCACGTCAATTAATGTAAATTAAGGACCTGTAGGTAACACCCTAACAACTGTCGAAGATCATTAGAGAGAAGGTAATTGGGCACACATATTCGCTATATTTTCCCAGAAGAATCGACAAGGTAATCGCCTTCGTTGCCCGTTTGCAATTACATTGCTGGCCTGTGCAAACCTGAGATTAACAATGTTAATGTGTTCGTTGAACAGAAGGAACAAGCCTGGCTCAGTGTGGTTATTAGAGGATGGAGTATCGAGCCTACAACATGAATGGCCCAGACGGGCTTAGCGCATCGTGTAAATATAATAATTAATGTAATCGTTCAAGCAGCAAGCTTCACAAACCTGAAGCTCATCCA
>WNWK01031316.1:17500-22789 GCA_009830355.1 Cherax destructor
CAAAACACAGTAGTAGAGAGGAAACTGAAGGTATGGTACACCAATGCGGATGGAATAACAAATAAGTGGGAGGAGTGGCAAGAAAGAGTCAAAGAGGCATCACCAGACATAATAGCTCTCACAGAAACCAAGCTCACAGGTATGATAACAGATGTCATTTTTCCAATGGGATACCAGATCCTGAGGAAAGACTGAGGGAACAGAGGGGGAGGAGGAGTGGCAATACTGATCAAAAAACGATGGGATTTTGACGAGCTGGAGAGAGGAGACAGAGGAGAAGCTGGGGATTACTTAGTAGGGATGCTACAGTCTGGAGGTCCCAAGGTGGTAATTGTAGTGATGTATAACCCACCACAGAACAGCAGGAGGCCAAGGCAAGAGTATGATGAGAGTAACAGAGCGATGATTGACACACTGGCAGAAGTGGCCAGAAGGGCTCGTGCGAGCAGGGCGAAGCTACTGATCATGGGTGACTTCAACCATAAGGAAAATGATTGGGAGAACTTAGAGCCACATGGGGGCCAAGAAACGTGGAGGGCTAAGATGCTGGGGGTGGTACTGGAAAATCTCATGTACCAACACGTAAGGGACACTACCAGAGAGAGAGGAAAGGACGTACCAGTGAGACTGGACCTAGTATTCACCCTGAGTAGTGCAGATATTGAGGACATCACACATGAAAGCCCCCTTGGGGCCAGTGATCATATGGTTCTAAGTTTCGAATACATAGTAGAGTTACAAGTGGAGGGGGAAGCAGGAAGGGCTGCACGAATGAAGCCACACTACAAGAAAGGTGACTATGTGGGCATGAGGAACTTCCTGCACGGAGTTCAGTGGGACAGAGAGATGGCAGGGAAGTCAGTAGACGAGATGATGGAATATATGACAACAATTTGCAAGGAAGCTGAGGAGAAGTTTATACCCAAGGGTAACAGAAGAAGCGAAAAAGACAGGATGAGCCCATGGTTCACCCAAAGGTGCAGGGAAGCCAAAACCAAGTGTGCAAGGGAATGGAAGAGGTACAGAAAGCAAAGAACCCCGGAGAATAAGGAGAGCAGTCGTAGAGCCAGAAATGAATATGCACAGATCAGAAGGGAGGCCCAAAGACAGTACGAGAATGACTTAGCAGCGAAAGCCAAATCTGACCCAAAGCTGCTGTACAGCCACATCAGAAGGAGAACAACAGTCAAGGACCAGGTGATCAGGCTGAGGAAGGAAGGAGGGAAGGTCACAAGAAATGACCGTGAAGTATGTGAGGAGCTCAACATGAGATTCAAAGAGGTGTTCACAGAGGAGATAGAAGGGCCTCCAGAAAGGAGGAGAGGTAGGGTACACCATCAAGTGCTGGACACAATACACACAACTGAGGAGGAAGTGAAGAGGCTACTAAGCGAGCTAGATACCTCAAAGGCGATGGGGCCGGATAACATCTCTCCATGGGTCCTGAGAAAGGGAGCAGAGGAGCTATGTGTACCCCTAACAACAATCTTCAACACATCTATCGAAACAGGGCAACTACCTGAGGTATGGAAGACAGCAAATGTAGTTCCAATTTTTAAAAAAGGAGACAGAAACGTAGCACTAAACTATAGACCAGTGTCACTGACATGTATAGTATGCAAGGTCATGGAGAAGATTATCAGGAGAAGAGTGGTGGAACACCTAGAAAGGAATGAGATTATCAACGATGGCCAACACGGTTTCAGGGACGGGAAATCCTGTGTCAGAAACCTACTGGAGTTCTACGACAGGGTGACAACAATAAGACAAGAGAGAGAGGGGTGGGTAAATTGCATATTCTTGGATTGTAAGGCGTTTGACACAGTTCCACACAAGAGATTAGTGCAGAAGCTGGAGGACAAGGCAGGGGTAACAGGGAAGGCACTACAATGGATCAGGGAATAACTATCAGGAAGACAGCAGCGAGTCATGGTACGTGGTGAGGTGTCAGAGTGGGCGCCGGTGACGAGCGGGTTCCACAGGGGTCAGTCCTGGGACCAGTGCTGTTTCTGGTATTTGTGAACGACATGACGGAAGGAATAGACTCGAAGTGTCCCTGTTTGCAGATGATGTGAAGTTGATGAGAAGAATTCAATCGGACGAGGACTAGGCAGAATTACAAAGGGATCTGGACAGGCTGCAAGCCTGGTCCAGCAACTGGCTCCTGGAGTTCAACCCCACCAAGTGCAAAGTCATGAAGATTGGGGAAGGGCAAAGAAGACCGCAGACGGAGTACAGTCTAGGGGGCCAGAGACTGCAAACCTCAGTGAAGGAAAAGATCTTGGGGTGAGTATAACACCAGGAACATCTCCTGAGGCGCACATCAACCAAATAACTGCTGCAGCATATGGGCGCCTAGCAAACCTAAGAACAGCATTCCGACATCTTAATAAAGAACCGTTCAGGACCCTGTATACTGTGTACGTTAGGCCCATACTGGAGTATGCAGCACCAGTTTGGAACCCACACCTAGCCAAGCACGTGAAAAAGCTCGAGAAAGTGCAAAGGTTTGCAACAAGACTAGTCCCGGAGCTAAGGGTATGTCCTACGAGGAGAGGTTAAGGGAAATCGACCTGACGACACTGGAGGACAGGAGAGATAGGAGGATATGATAACAACACATAAGATACTGAGAGGAATTGACAAAGTGGACAGAGACAGAATGTTCCAGAGATGGGACACAGCAACAAGGGACACAGTAGGAAGTTGAAGACTCAGATGAATCACAGGGATGTTAGGAAGTATTTCTTCAGTCACAGAGTGGTCGGGAAGTGGAATAGTTTAGGAAGCGATGTAGTCGAGGCAGGCTCAATACATAGCTTTAAACAGAGGTATGATAAAGCTCATGACGCAGGGAGTGACCCAGTAGCGGCCAGTGAAGAGGCGGGGCCAGGAGCTATGAATCGACCCCTGCAACCACAACTAGGTGAGTACAACACACACACACGCTACTTACCAACCCCCAAAAAAAATTTCTCAGAAAAAAAAAACCAGACTTTTCAAAGTAGAAAAATATATAACCAGGAAAATGTATGAGTGGAAGTCTCAAAACATTTGAACAATTTTTTGATAACTTCTAGATAGTAGATAATAGATAGATAATAGATACTACTATATAGATAACGGATAATAATAGATAGGTAATAGATAATAGTAAACAGATAATAGTAGATAGGTAATAGATACTAGTAGATAGGTAATAGATAATAGAAGAAGTAGGTAATAGATAATAGTAGATATAAAATTAGATAATAGTAGATATATAATAGTAGACAAATAGATAATAGTAGACAAATAAGATAAAAAAAAGATAGATAATAAATAATAGATAGATAATAAATAATAGATAGATAATAAATAATAGCTAGATAATAAATAATAGATAATAGTAGATAGAATTACGTAATAGATAATAGTAGATAGCTGTACATAACAGATAATAGTAATAGGCCAAGCATCTTAGCAGACAGCCTCAGTGTGGGCTGTCAAGCCGTCTGTCAACTACACGAGGGTTTAAGATTGCATGTCACCTGTACACCCCAGTCAAGAATACTTTAAATACCTAAAATTGGGTATAAACTCTGGAGAAATATTCGCCGAGGGTTAAATACCTCAGGGTATATATATTCTCTGGATGCGTGTTATTGACCGGGGCATCATATCTCATACCCAGGTCAGGAGAGGATGCCCACCATACCCCAGAACGGAGTAGCGCGTAAGTCTCCTCCGTCAGGAGACGCGTCTCCTGACGGAGGAGATATCACCACTAACTGTATTGTTTCGCCTCTCGTTTCGCCCAGTAACTAGCATCTGTAGACGAAACGGCATATTGCCGACAAGTAACGCTTTCTGCAATGCTTCAGCGAGCCCTATACAGAGCGAAACGTTGTTCGAATGAGAGCTTATGCGTGTTTCTGAAGCAGACTCTTGCCGACAACGCTCTCTATAAACCTTTATCAAGCTCTACAGAGCGCAAAACGTTGTTCCAAAAAGAGATTATTCAGCTATATGTGTTTCCTATCTCCTACCACTTTCACCTGACTCACCTAGCAAAGGAATCAGTATCATCTGCCACCTTGTAGTCGACTTGACACACTAATTACTAACACAGGTAAGAATGGCTTGTGACCTGGTCGTAAAGTGTTTGAAGCCAAACAAACTCAACACATAAGACTCTAACTTGTACAAAGATTGGAATAACAAGTGTACCACACGGCGGTGACAGAATGGCAAAAGCAAAAGCCAGAGAGAGAGAAAGAGCACCGTACTCAACCAGCTGGTAGGCAAGTCTGGCCAATGTTCATCACGAGTGAACCACATCGCCTCGGCATTTGGCGGACTCGCCTGTACAATGAACCAAGGTACTGATTTAACGAGTGTATCCTAAAAATCGTTAAACCCTAGCACCCGGTACGCTGGTTGGGAGGCAGCCTATGGGAGTGTATACATACGGCGAGTAATGTAACGTACTCTTTGCATGCCACAACACTTATGGGATAACTGAGTACAACAAGGCAATGTGATTATCCTGCGTTTAGTGAACAGAGGATCGAGCCTCTACTTCTTGGCCCACATAGTTGGTCGACTGTTTTATTAGGTTTCAAGACGATCGACTACACGAGGGTCATTAAGGCTGCATGTCACTTGTACACCAATCTCTACTAAATACCTTAATATTCAGTGATATACACCTCTCAGCATACATACACTGACACAAACCTCTCGGCTTATATACACCTCTCAGTATACATACACTGACACAAACCTCTCGGCTTATATACACCTCTTAGTATACATACACTAACACAAACCTCTCGGCTTATATACACCTCTCAGTATACATATACTAACACAAACCTCTCGGCTTATATACACCTCTCAGTATACATACACTGACATAAACCTCTTGGCTTATATACACCTCTCAGTATACATACACTAACACAAACCTCTCGGTTTATATAAACCTCTCAGTATACATACACTGACACAAACCTCTCGGCTTATATACACCTCTCAGTATACATACACTGACACAAACCTCTCGGCTTATATACACCTCTCAGTATACATACACTGACACAAACCTCTCGGCTTATATACACCGAGAGATACGCATCTCTTAGTGTATATATACGCTGGCACATACCTTGAGTGTACACACACGAGAGATACGCACACTGAGGCCTGGTTATGGGCCGGGCCGCGGGGGCGTTGACCCCCTGAACTCCCTCCAGGTATACACCTCTCAGAACATACACTGACACACAGTTATCGGTAACATATAAA
>WNWK01031317.1:0-22789 GCA_009830355.1 Cherax destructor
TAAATTAAACCTTTAGCAACAATTCCTACCCTTAAAATTGTTTCTGTAAAAGCATACGTCAATCCCTCTCCTTGGTTGCCCCCCCTAATTTTAACCCCCCCGAGGCCTTAACGTTCATCGGGACCTTAAAGGGTTTTCATTGGGGGTTCCCCATGATGCTTCAAATCTGAACCCACAGCCCCGGGTCCCCCCCCACCATTCCCCCCCCCCCCTCCGCCCGTATTTTCCCTAACCCCTTTCCCCCCAGCCCACCCCCCTAATTTCTTGCCGGTTCTCAGCCGTCAACGTCATCCTCCAACCCCTGGATCTTTGCGGGATCCCCCTCCCCCATAACCTCCCTGCCCCCTCCCCCTAAACCCCGACACGCCCCTATGTACCTCAGCCTCAACCCCTGCACCTGATCCCCTCCATCACCTGCCTCCATCTTACCCCCCATTCAGCATTCCCCTGGCTTGCCACCTCTCCGGGGGGCCCGCCTTCGTCTACCACCCCCCGGGCTATCCATCTTCTGTAAATCATCCAAAAGAGGTCCGATAACCCAAACGTCATCCCCCCTCCCCGACGGGGAGCCACGATCCTCCCCGGCTGCGTCACCGGTGGAGTGATCAACCACCTCCGCCTCTTCCTCCGCGTCACTCCACTTGCCATATAATCAGCTCCCCTGCTGCTGGCTCCTGTTTTTTGGCCTCATCTGTTCGTCTCCCCTTGTCCCGGTCGTTACCATGTTGTGCTGGGTTGGCCCCGGTGACCCCACGCCAGTCCATACCCCCCGGTTCCCCCCGGGCCCGTTCCCCTCCCCACTACGTAACAAGACTTGAGTGGAACTTGGGGAACATCGAGGTATTGGTCTCCTCAATTCTCTTGAGACGCCGCCCTTTCCCCTACCAGCATGGCCCCCTGGGTCCCCCCCCCGATGTTAGGGGTGTTTTCCAATGCCTGAAGACCCTCTTAAATCAACGCTCCCAAAAAATGTCTCCCCTCGGGACCCCCCCAATCATAAGCCTTTCGAAAATTTTGTCCGGGCGTCACCCTCGTTCATATCCCCCCTTCCCCAAAATTTCCAAAATCCCTAGAGGCTCCATTTGTGCCTCCATAAAATCCCCTGGGTTTCCCCAAAAAAGGCCCCATTAGGGGGGCAAAATACTTCTGCATTGGGGGGTAATAGCTCCACCAGCATTCCCACAAGTGTTTATCCCCCTCCTGCCCCCCAATTTTAAACAAAGGTTGGCCTTCCCCGGCCCCTTGCCGCCCCTCCCCCACGACCAGGTGGGGCGAATATGGGTCAATGACATGAAGCTTTTTTTAAAATTTTAAATTTTTAGGTAGAGATATTTGGGGTGCTAAAATAAAGTATTTTTTTTTTTTTTTTTTTAAAATCAAAACAGTGAAAAAAATTAAACTTTGATACAACCCAAATCTTCATAATTCAATACAATATAATTATCTTAAGACTCTTTTAAAATCGGTTTCATCAAATAAACAAAAAAACCACCTAAATATGTAATGCCATGTGGGACACTTACCTAAAAATATGACATTGGACAATATGCAAAAACCTAAACACAGCTGCCTGCATAATAAATCAAAACAAATACAATACTTGTGGCTTGCTCACTAAAAATTAAACATCATTCTTTTTTTTATTATTTAATATAGGTCAAACCATGTTAATAACCCTTGGACTCTAAATGCAAAGTCTAATCACAATTAAGACAAACAATATCGGTTCAAGTTTTTTCAATCAATAAAGAAAAAAAAACGTAACAATGTGGTTCTGAAGTTTTTTCCCCACACCGTATATAAACAACAAATTAAACATGTTATGGGACCCCGAACCTGACGTCCAAAGGACTGAGACACGCACATTCACCCCAAATTTTGAGGCCAAAATAGCACAAAAACGCTCTTGGTAAAAAAACCCAAACCCTTTCCCCCAAAACCTTTTTTTCCTAATCCCCAACCTATAACCATTAACCAGTTTCGTGGCCAACAAAAGGGCCAAATGATCGCCCAAAAGAAAATCCAAGACCGTTTAGACGTGATTGAAAAAAATTGCATATCACCACAATACAATATATGTCCCCCGTTTTACCACTGTCTGTGGACGACCCTGTTTCCCCCATCGGTGACCCCGGAGAAATTCCCCAGCTATGCCCCCCCCCCTGTCCCACCCCCTCCCCCCTTTTCCGAAGCCCTTTTTAAAATCCTCCCCCCCCCTCCCCCCAACGAATCCCCATATCAAGTCCCTAAACCCCCGAGAAAACATGGGCCCCCTAAAACCCATTTCAAATTTAACCTTTTCCGGGGCCCCCGGGTCGCTTGCTCGGGCCCCCCTTTCCACACAATATTTATCTCAACCCCAAAAACTACCCCCTCCCCCCTCCTCGGGAAAAAACCCCCATAAACCCAAAAACCCCCGGGGGCATACCCCCCCCCCCCCCTCCGTAAAAACCCCTAAACCACTCCCTGCCCCCCCCCCAAATTATCACGAAATCGAAATGATCCCCTGTCAGGCCCCACTATCCCCCCCATCCTAATAATGCCCATTCTAAATAACTTGGGCGCCCTAAAACCCCAAAAAAACCTATAACCTGTTTCACGCACTCTTGGTGGTTTCCCTTCTTCATCCACCCCGTTCTTCCAATTTCATGGATTCCTGCCCCTGCCCCCCTCCCCCCCCATTTTAAAAAAACCCCATTTAACCCTCCCAAAAAAAAAGGAGGAACCTCAAAAGCCTCCATCTCAGGGCCCCAAACCTTTTCCTCCCATGACCCCATTCACCCCCCTGCCCCTGGACCCCCACCCCCCATTTCTTGAAAAAAAATCTTTGAGCCTGTTGTGGTTATCACCCCCCCCAACCCCCGTGTCCCCTTCCTACCTAAATTCCCCCCACCCAAAAAAAAACCCTCCCAAAAAAACCCTCTCTCCCCCCCGGAAGGATAAACAGCACCCAAAAACCCTTTTTTGCTATATTAAAAAACATTTCCACCCCGCCCTTTGAACAGTTTCTTCTGTGCCAAAAGCCTCCCAACCTTCTTGCTCCCCCCCGCCACCAATTAAATTTTTCTTTGAATTCCCCCTATCATGCTGCCCCAAAATTTTAACCCCTATCGACCCCTTTCCCAACCGCTCCTACTGTCAACGTCCCTCCCCCCAGACCTCTTTCCAACAAACTTGACTACCTCTATTCACCCTCATCCCGTCGCTTAAAAATACCCACAATCCTATTCCATGAATAAGCCCTCCTACCCCACCAGGACGGTTGTATCATCGACATAACCCACTATGCCCGACCCCACAACCCCTACCCCCTCCCCATCCCAAACCCCTTCCCTAAATCTATAGAAAGGATCCCAAACCCCAAAGGTTTGCGACAGAGGAAAACCCCTGCCGCAAACCCCTTTCTCTCACCTGAACCCCCAGTTTCCCCATTTACCTGGACCCTTGCCAAAGCCCGGTCTATAAAGTCCTAACCCACCCCGATTTCTTTCCCAACCCCAACCCTAAAAAAACCCCATACAAAAATTCCCTATCTACCTATCATTGCAGTCTCCCAATCTAAACCTGCATTCCCCCCCTCTTGTTATCCACAAACTCCTAATCCTTCTATCCAGTCTTATGTTCGCCCGGCACCCATGTTCCATCATTAAAATTCCCCAACACCCTCTTTTTCGATTCCCAAAATTTTCCAAAAGATCTTATAATCCGGCATAACAATTATAGCTCTATAGCCCTTCATCCTATCACCGCCCTTTCCCCCTTCTCCATCCTCCCACCCCCTGTCCTTTGTTTCCTCAAATATCCCTATCCTTCATTTAAAAAAAAGATCTGCCTAAAACATCCTTTAACACCTCCCAATGTAACAGAAAAATCTCGGTAAACCATCACCCCAGGTGCCTTTCCCAACCTTAATCCCTGCACTGCCTGCCATACTTCCGCCTCTGTTATACATCCTCCTAACCCCTTCCTATCCTCCTCCCCAGACGTTCCTGTATCCCCTCCAAAATGATCCTTCGACTTGCCTCCTCCCAACCACTCCCCTAAACTTTTGCTGAAACCAACATCCCGCATACCCAAAATGCCATCAGTTGTTCTTAACACCTGCCCTTTCTGATACCCTCCCATGTCTTCTTCAACCTTCAACGACGAGATAATCATACCCTTCCTCCTTTTCCTAAACCTCTTCAAAACAGTGCCCGAGGGCCTATCTCCCCATAAAACCTCATCAATTGACACCTGACCCGGACCCATGAAATCTCTCATTTTGTATGTCCCTTAACCTCCCATAGCATACTAATTTCTGCCTGATGCCCCCTCCTCCCCCTCCCCCTACATAACAAGACCTTAGCTGACTTTCTAAATAACGTTGCAGACCATACCTATAACCTGCCTCCTCCCTCCGGCCCTCCTATAATAATCCCTCACTGCCTCCTTCGCCTGTGAAGACCACCACCTCACCTCATCCCTCATCCCTCTGCCCCTTCCCCACACCCTCCCCACCAGTCCCAAAAGCATCCCTATCCCCATCCCTCTGTAACAAACGAACATTCAATTTCCAATGACCCGGATATATCTTGACCCCAACCCAGCTCAACACCGCCACTACACCACGGTGATCAGAGAACCCAACATCTAGAAGACGCACTTCTCCTACACTTATACCTGACGCTACATAAACCCTATCTAGTCGTGCCGCATATCCTCTCCTAAAAAAAGTATGCTCCACCAAAGCATCCCTTCCAACAACCACATCCTTGACTCCACCGCCCCAACACATCCCTCAAAACTGCTAGTTCACAACCCGAGCCCCGAGGCTCTACGTCACGCTTCCGAATAATACAGTTCAATCACCTGCTATTATTACAACCTCAGGTAAGCCCCTTAAAGCATAAACTAAAAAATCGCGCACAAAGCTTCCTTCACCTCCGTACATTGGTAGCAGGCATATAAACCCCAATAAAACTAACAGGTATGTCTCCCCATACCCCATCAACCCTCACAATCCTCCCATCCCTACCTCCTCCCAAGACCTCATACTAAAGGGCTGGTCTCCTAATTCCCACCAACACCCCACCCTTGAGATTCACTGTACTCCCCGTGTATAAATTATAACCCTTTAGCAACAATTCCCTACCACACTTAAAATTGTGTTCCTGTAAGAAGCATACGTCAATCCCTTCTCTCCTTAAAGTTGCTTCCACCCATAACCTTTTAACCTCTGCCCGAAGGCCATTAACGTTCATACAGAGACACTTGAAGGTTTCATTGGAGGCTTCCATGATGCTTCACCAATCTAGACCCACCTAGCTTCTTCCTAGTCCTCCCCACCATTACCCCCTCCCCTCCGCCCGTGACTTTACCCTTAACCCCGCCTTTCCCGCCCTTAGCCACATCCACCATAATTTCTTGCCGGTTCTCTGAGCTGGCGTCAACACGTCATCCTCCACTGATCCACTGGATCTCTTGCGGGATCCCTCCGCTACCTCCATAACCTCACCTGCCTCCTCACCACTCACATCCGACACGCCCCTATGTACCTCAGCCTCAACCACACACACCTGCACCTGATCATCCATACCATCACCTGCCTCCATGCCTCCGCCCATTCAGCACTTCACCTGGTGTTGCCACCATCTCCGGTAAGGTACCCAGCACATAGTCGTCTACCACCGGCTCCGGGCTATCTAGCATCTTCTGTAAATCATCCAAAGAGGTCCAGATAAGTCAACCAATACGTCATCCTCCCTCTGCACCTCACGATCCAGGAGCCACGATCCTCATCCGGCTGCGTCACCGTGGCAGTGATACAACCACCTCCGCCTCTTCCTCCACGACGTCACTCCACTTGCCAGTACTAATCAGCTCACCCGTCGCTGCTGGCTCCTGTTGATGTACAGCCTCATCCTGCAATGTCGTCTCCCCTTGTCCCTGCGTCGTTGCACCATGTTGTCGCTGGGTTGGTATCCCCGTCGATCACACGCCAGTGCCATATGCCCGGTTGCCCACATAGCCTACACATTCGCACCTGCCCCACGTACGTAACATAGACTTGAGTACGGAATTCTGGCATGAGAACATACGAAGGTATTGGTCTCCTCAATGTCATCTTGAGACTGACCGACCCTTCCGGCATACCAGCATAGGCCCCTGGGTCCACCTCCCGATGTTAGCGGCATGTATCACTCCATATGCCTGAAAGACCCTCTTCACATCAACAGCATCGGCTTCAAATGGCAATACGTACTCTGATCCAAACATACGTAGCGCACGTCCCTTAACCTCACCTCCAAGCCTTCACGAACGACCATTCGCTTGTCCTGAGTAGCGTCAACCACTCGTTCATATGCTCCACTTGTCACAAATTTCACAAATACCCTAGAGGCTCCATTTAGTGCTACTCCATATAAATCTTTTGTGGGTATTCCATAAGCGTCCCGAATTATGGCAGGCAATAATACTTCTGCATTGGACGGGTAGATAGCTCCCACCAGCACTTCAATACACACAGTGTTTATCCGCCTCCGTACGTCGCCGCCATATTGAAACTAAAGGTTGTGGCCACTGTCCACCAGAGACCCTTGCCAGCACACCTGCTCACGACCAAGGTCGGGCAGCGAATGTGTCTTTTGGTTGAGTGTTTGAGTTTGGAATTCTTCTCACATCAAGGGACTGCTCACGGAGTCAACTGCAATCTTTGCAGCATTCACAGACACACACATAATGGAATATTATGACGAAATATGGATCCCAGGTTATAACCTATTCAGAGGCGACAGACTAAACAGGCAACAAGGGAGGGGTTGGCTTGTAGGTCACAGAGTCGCTCATTTGCTCAGAACTACTAAACACCTCAAATGATGTAGTTGAAGTTTTGGGGGTAAAGATTGAAAGCCAAAACCCTCTCATTGTTGTGCTACCTGGAGTTTACCTAGAGAGTTCCGGGGGTCAACGCCCCCACGGCCTGGTCTGTGACCAGGCTTCATAGTGGATCAGAGCCTGATCAACCAGGCTGTTACTGCTGGCCGTACACAGTCCGATGTATGAACCACAGCCCGGATTGTCAGGTACTGATTTTAGTTGCCTGTCCAGTGCCTACTTGAAGACAGCCAGGGGTCATTGGTAATCCCCTTATGTCGCTGGGAGGCAATTGAACAGTCTTAGGCCCCTGACACTTATTGTGTTGTCTCTCAATATGCTAGTGGCACCCCTTCTTTTCAATTGGGGGATGTTGCATCGTCTGCCGATTCTTTTGCTTTCGTAGGGAGTGACTCTCTTGTGCAAGTTTGGTACTAATCCCTCTAGAATTTTCCAAGTGTATATAATAATGTATCTCTCCTGCCTGCGTTCTAGGGAGTACAGGTTTAGGAATTTCAAGCGTTCCCAGTAATTGAGGTGGTTTATCATAGTTATGCGTGCCGTGAAGGTTCTCTGCACATTTTCTAGGTCACCAATTTCACCTGCCTTGAAAGGTGTTGTTAGTATGCAGCAATATTCCAGCCTAGATAGAACAAGCGACTTTAAAAGTGTCAACATGGGCTTGACATCCCTGGTTTTAAAGGTTCTCATTATCCATCCTCTCATTTTTCTGGCAGATGCGATTGCTACAGTGTTATGGTCCTTGAAGGTGAGATCCTCTGACATGATCACTTCCAGGTCTTTGACATTAGTTTTTCGCTCTATTGTGTGGTTGGAATTTGTTTTATACTCTGATGAAATTTTAATTTTGCCACATTTTCCATATCTGAGTAATTGAAATTTCTCATCATTGAACTTCATATTGTTTTCTGCAACCAATTTAAAGATTTGGTTAATGTCTGCTTGGAGTCTTGCAGTGTCTTCAATGCAGATTCAGGTGTCATCTGCAAAGGAAGACACAGCACTGTGGTTTATGTCCCTGTCTATGTCCGATATGAGGATGCGGAACAAGATGGGGCGAGTACTGGTATACAAGCCTCCAGACACAACTTCCCAGCAATTCTAGGAGATTTCAACTTGAGACACTTAAAATGGAGGAGTATAGCAAACAATGCTTTAGCAGAGATTACCCCCAGGAGGCAGCGCAGATGAAAACTCACACACACACGAACTATTAAATCTCTGAACCAAATTCACCTTAAACCAGCAAATATTAGAGCCTACATATACATGTCAGCTACTGCCGTGTCCGCCTTGCTCCGTGTTTTTTCGTGATATTCACGGTCTCTCTTGCGTGCTAGTACTTTAAAACTGTGCCAGTGATCTTATAAGGTACATTCCTCCAGTGCTCGGAACTAATCAGGCAGAAAACAGTTTACACTGAGTCAAAAAAAATGGGAATTAGTGTGCAGTAACATAGCAGAGCCATACTACCAGGGGAATTATAGGCTTAAGTGCCGTGTGAAATAAGAACAAATTTTGTCAGATGAAGGAAAGTCTCCTGAAAATAGGGGGTATGTAGAAACTTGTTTTGGGAGTGCCTTCCTGTAAGCTGCACTCTGGGCAAGCACTGTTGACACCGACACTCTGAGACACTTCTCTCAGACTTACAAGTGGCTATGGGACAAATTTCTAGCTAACTGCAGTAAGGGGAATCCCACACTGCCTACACGAACTGGAAGGGTTTAACTTACTTGATGGAGTGGAACTGTGGTTCCTGGTCTTCCTTATCTATAACCCCTCCTAACACCATGTGCAGAGATAACACCAGGAGGCAGCTCAGATGAAAATTCACACATGCATGAACTTTTAAATCTCTGCACCAAGTTCACCTTAAACCAGCAAATAGTAGAGCCCACAAGATTAGAGAATACGCTGGACCTCATCTTCACCAACAATGATGATCTGATACGAAATGTCATCATATCAAAAACAATATACTCAGATCACAACATAATAGAGGTCCAGACATGCATGCGGGGAGCTCCAGATCAACAAAATGTGATCAGCCGTGAGGGAGCTTTCTCCAAATTCAACTTCAATAACAAAAACATAAGGTGGGACCAAGTAAACCAAGTCCTAAATGATATAAACTGGGAAGATTGCCTAAGCATCACGGATCCCAACCTATGTCTTGAACAAATTAACTCTGTGGTACTTGAGGTTTGCTCAAGGCAAATTCCCTTAAGGAAAAGGAGGAGAAGATGCAAACTAGAAAGAGAGAGGCGCTCCTATACAGGCGAAGGCACAGAATAACGGAGCGGCTACAGGAGGCCAATATCTCTGAAATACGTAGGGAGACACTAGTCAGAGAAATAGCAAACATCGAATTAAAACTAAAGGAATCTTATAGGAATCAAGAGACACGGGAAGAACTAAGAGCCATAAATGAAATTGAAAGAAACCCTAAGTATTTCTTTTCCTATGCAAAATCAAAGTCGAGAACAACAACCAGTATTGGGCCCCTACTTAAACCGGATGGGTCCTACACAGATGACAGCAAGGAAATGAGTGAGTTACTTAAATCCCAGTATGACTCAGTCTTTAGCGAGCCACTAACCAGACTGAAAATCGAAAACCTAAATGATTTTTTCATGAGAGTGCCACAGAACTTGACAGACGCATGCCTTTCTGACATCATCACTACGCCAAATGACTTTGAAAAGGCAATAAATGACATGCCCATGCACTCCGCTCCAGGCCCAGACTCATGGAACTCCGTGTTCATCAAGAACTGCAAGAAGCCCCTATCACATGCTTTTAACATCCTATGGAGAGGGAGCATGGACACTGGGATCGTCCCGCAGCTACTAAAAACAACAGACATAGCCCCGCTCCACAAAGGGGCAGTAAAGCAATAGCAAAGAACTACAGACCAATTGCGCTAACGTCCCATATCATAAAAATCTTTGAAAGGGTTCTAAGAAGCAAGATCGCCACCCATCTTGATACCCATCAATTGCACAACCCAGGACAGCATGGGTTTAGAGCAGGCCGCTCCTGTCTGTCCCAACTACTGGACCACTACGACAAGGTCCTGGATGCTCTAGAAGATAAACAGAATGCAGATGTTATATACACAGATTTTGCAAAAGCCTTTGACAAGTGTGACCATGGTGTAATAGCACACAAAATGCGTGATAAAGGAATAACAGGAAAAGTTGGTAGATGGATTTATAATTTCCTAACACATAGAACACAAAGAGTAGTAGTCAACAGAGTAAAGTCTGAGGCAGCTACTGTGAAAAGCTCTGTTCCACAAGGCACAGTACTTGCTCCCATCCTATTCCTCATCCTCATATCAGACATTGACAGGGATATAAGCCACAGTGCTGTGTCTTCCTTTGCAGATGACACCCGAATCTGTATGACAGTGTCCACCGTTGAAGACACTGCAAGACTCCAAGCAGACATAAACCAAATCTTTAAATGGGCTGCAGAAAACAATATGAAGTTCAATGATGAGAAATTTCAATTACTCAGATACGGAAAACGTGAAGAAATTAAAATCTCATCGGAGTACAAAACTAATTCCAACCACACAATAGAGCGAAAAACTAATGTCAAAGACCTGGGAGTGTTCATGTCAGAGGATCTCACCTTCAAGGACCATAACAATGTAGCAATTGCATCTGCTCGAAAAATGACAGGATGGATAATGAGAACCTTCAAAACCAGGGATGGCAAGCCCATGTTGACACTTTACAGATCGCTTGTTCTATCTAGGCTGGAATATTGCTGCACACTAACTGCACCTTTCAAGGCGGGTGAAATTGCTGACCTTGAAAATGTGCAGAGAACCTTCACGGCACGCATAAGTGCGATAAACCACCTCAACTACTGGGAACGCTTGAAGTTCCTAAACCTGTACTCTCTAGAACGCAGGCGGGAGAGATACATTATTATATACACATGGAAAATTCTCGAGGGCTTAGTACCAAACTTGCACACAAAAATCACTCCCTACGAAAGCAAAAGACTCGGCAGGCGATGTAACATTCCCCAATGAAGAGCAGGGTGCCACTAGCACGTTGAGGGACAACACAATAAGTGTGAGGGGCCCAAGATTGTTCAACTGCCTCCCAGCATACATCAGGGGGATTACCAACAAGCCCCTGGCTGTCTTCAAGCAGGCACTGGACAGGCACCTCAAGTCGGTACCTGATCAGCCGGGCTGTGGTTCGTACGTTGGACTGCGTGCGGCCAGCAGTAACAGCCTGGTTGATCAGGCTCTGGTCCAACAAGAGGCCTGGTCACGGACCGGGCCGCGGGGGCGTTGACCCCTGGAATTCTCTCCAGGTAGACTCCAGGTAGTGGAGAACCTTGATCTGCAAATGAAGTGGTAATCAGTGTCCTGCCTGCAACTCAGAGTTCCCTGGTTTCTAAGGATATCCCTTAAGCAATATATGCAGTAAGTAACACTAGCTTCAAGACTTGAACTTAAGAGACGACGCTGGTACATACCAATACAAAGGCGTCCATCCGCTTAAGACCCACAGATAACTCACTAACGTTTCCCCCAGGAAACTGGCCAGATACTGAGAGAAAGAAAATCTAGTCTTTCTGTAATGGGTCTGGATGGAGAGAGATATCCACGGTACTTCGGGATCTCTCCTCCGGGGCCCCAGGACAGATGTTGAGTCACGTGGGGGATGCTGCTTGTTCACAGCACGTGTTATCCGGGTGATGTCCAATCTGGTAAGAACGCAGGTCAAGCATTGTGAGCTCCACACTGCCTAGATTCAAGTGTGGGCTGCCAATTCTCGTTAGCTAACCTATCCCAAGGTACGTCTATTTGGGATTATATCTACCTATATTAAGGTGCTAAAACTACATTATTAATATCTAACATTGCCTCAATAATCCTACTATTATTTTCTAACTGTACAAACTTGCCTAGGTGTTCCTAGGTGAATAAATCTATCAATTAAAATGTACACAATTGTTACCTTCGTCAGCTTGAATGTGTATGTTTTGTTGGGTGTGTGGGTTCATGAACTCCAAGGGCCGATCCATGGTATGTTTAAGTCTCCTAACGGCTCACTTACCCTGTGGAATTTTAGTGACTAAAAAAAAGTTTCCACATCCTCCTGCCGGCGAAGGTAGACGATAAGTCTACATCAAGTTCACCTTCCGCAAGCCCTTATGGCGGGCGCTGGACACGAGTGCCGTCCGGCCACTCTTGTCGAGCAGACTCTGGTCTAACTCCGACTGTCCAGTTTCCGCCATGTGGACCGCTGGGTTAGTTACCATTTTGTCCTAGGCACATGTCGATTAGACACTAGGCCTGTTGTATGTATGTGTGAGTGTGTGTAAGGAAACACTTCGAAATGTTTCCGCCCCGTCGGGAATAGAACCCGGGCCCTCCGTGCATGAAGCGAGAGCTTTACCACCAGACCACCAAAGGCTGTGGGTGTGTAAACTTGTGGGTTAGGGTGGTCTTAACAACCTTCCCTTTAACTTTACTGTCTTTCACATGTCTAGCCTTATCTGAGCATCTTTGTACTTTCCCACCCAGTGGTCCATATGCTTTGGTAGCCCTTCTTCCCACTGATACGAGGTTCCCTGGGTTTAATGACAATCTATCTCCCTCTTTAGGTACCCCATAAAAACGTCTCCCCAAGGTGGCTAAGTGTTCATCACTCCCTACTTGGTTTGGCGTACCTGGCGGTTCATCGTGTACACTAATATTCCTTATCACTACTCCCCCAGCAATCGTAGTGTCAGCTTCCCCCCTCTCTGACGTTGCAGGGAATTCATTAGGAATTCTGCCACCGATGATATATCCTACTGGGGATCTGTATAAACCAATTCCTTCCTTAACAGTCCATCATGTAGACAGGAAGTCATCTAGATAGTTGGCTCCTACCAGTATACCTACATTTCTGACTGTGTCAGTGGTAATGTTCTGGTCTGCCAGCTTTACACCAAGGTCTTTCAATCACATGGTTGCTGCTGCAAGACCTCTGGTCGTAATTGCCACAGGTAACGTCTTTACTACCAAAGCTGTAATATTTCTGCCATGTCCACCCAATTTAACAGTGACATCCACAACATCATAAGACTTGGGTGGGCCCTGACTTATAGCACCTCCCAATGTCGCATTAACTTTGTTGGTGGCCTTCAACTTTAACTTAGCCACCAACTTCTCTACTGGAGAAACATTCCTACTAGCCTGGGGTTCCCTTAAATTATTGGGACATAGTGCAGTATGGTGCTTACCTTTCCGGCAGTTATAGCACTCTGAAAGAAGTGACTGGCAATCTTCTGTCTCATGTCCCCCACAACACCTTAAGCATAGCTGCAACTCCTTTAGTCTCTGCCGCCTACTGCTCAGTGTTGCATACCGAGAGCAACTCGTGCTAGTATGTTTGCTTTCGCAGAACACGCATATTCTGGTACGAGTGTCTCTGAGGGTCTGCTTAGAGGTCCTTGTCTTAGACACTTCTTTGCCATAGTACACCCCAACGTTAGTGTTATGAGCTTTAAATTGATCTCCCGAGTTTTCGGAGCGGTCAAACGATTTCACCTTGTCGGGCAATCTTTCCCCTACTCTCAAGCGAGAAATGAGCTCTCCCAACCCCTCAATAATTTGTTGTATTGTATACCAGCTCGTTCGGTATATTACGTGTAACTCGTGCACTATAGTGTTAACTAACTTTCTCTGAATCAAGTGACTGACCATCCATTCCGATCCACCCCAATCATGTAAATCTTTGAGACTATTTGTCAAGCTCATGACTTCGATGCGGAACTTCTCTATGCTCTGAAGGTCATGATGGCAAACCTTTAGATCAGTCAATCGATAAAATATAGCAGTTTTTATATCCTCTGTGTTGCCAAATGCATCCTTCAGATGATCCTTGGCATGTTGATAATTAATATCAGTGTTTTGGTAATGCCGGACCAAGTCCAGGGCTTTACCCTTGAGCTGTGAACGTAAGTACTGTAGTTTGGTGGCATTTGACAAATCATCCCTGTCATCTATTCGGGGTTTTTAAGTGATCCCAGAAAGCAATGTACTCTGTCAAGGTTCCGTCGAACATTGGTAAATTCAATGTAGGCAATCTGGGTAACACTCTAGGAGGACTGTGGTGGCCTGTGTGCCCTGTACTATTTTTTGATGCCTCTGCTATATCAGCCTTCAATGTTTTTGCTAACTTTTTGCAGAGTCTCATCTCCGGATTTAAAGAGTGAGTAATGTAAGGGAGAGGGGATTAGCTGTGTCGCTACCACCATCACCCACATATCTCTCCATGCTTGTACATTTCCACCACCACTCACAGACCAGGTGAAGAAAGAAGATAGACTGGCCGCCGACGACAAGGCCGCAGGTTCTGTGAGTCGACAAAAAGCGCATATTCATCCCCAAGAAATCGCCGCCTCCTGTGAAGACGCTGTGTTATGTAGTGGTGCGCGGGTTGCCACGTACACCCCAGGTTAACTAAACTAACTTTCCCTCACCTCTACACTAGCATTATTTCTGACCTTCAGCAACAGTGTTTCGCTTTAGAGACAGTTAACTGTTATCTGTAAGCCTGTATTAAGACTTTTAATAAAAGACTCAGAGTTTATTTCAGTGTAGTGACTTCTTACATTTATTAACTCAGTGTAATTCTCCGCTCAGTGTTACTGAACTATCAAATACAGTTACACAATTAAGTTGCTTGTCCTAGTGTTGTGCTGTGTTTCCTAATACATTTTCCCATTCAGACTGAAACTTGACTGTTAAATTCCTAGAACTATTTCAAATTGCACTATTCATCTGTGCTGTGAGCGTGTAACTCATGCTATTTTATAACATTAAGTTAATTTTGTTCAGGGATAAGATTATTGCATTTTTACTGTGAACAAGCTTACTCTTGCATGATGTTCAGTTTCATGAACACTTTCTCTCTTGAGTAATTACCTTTAAACTGTGGTACGCAAGAGTCACCCTGTTATTATCTATTTTCCTTGCCATCTTATCTAGTGGGCTTAGCGCCTAGTTAAGATTGCAATAACAACAATTTGCAATCATTATATCTCTACCTATACATTGTGTAAATTGGTTTTGATTCTTGGTTAAGTGCTGCAGGTTTGAAGTAATTAACGAGTATTGCAGTGTTTGGTAATTCTCCAGAAGACTGTGGCCTGGTGTATGACCTTGAAAAGCGGCACTGTGCCTCATGTAATTGACACTTATATTGCGTGTGTCTAGTGAAGTGAATGTTTTTCCTGCATCGAGAACATCAAGCCACCAAGCCAGCCCAGGTAATCCATGCAGTGACTTCTTACATTTATTAACTCAGTGTAACACATTCTCTGCTCAGTGTTGCTGAACTATCAATTACGGTTGCACAATTGGGTTGCTTGTCCTAGTGTTGTGCTGTGTTTCCTAATACATTTTTCCATTCAGACTGAAACTTGACTTAAATTCCCAGAACTATTTATATTTCAAATTGTACTTTCATCTGTGCTGTGAGTGTGTAACTTATGCTATTTTTATAACATTAAGTAAATTTTGTTCAGGTATAAAATTATCGCATTTTTACTGTGAACAAGCTTACTCTTGCATGATATTCAGTTTCATGAACACTTTCTTGAGTAATTCGGTTAGTATTCGCAGCCCAGCCTTGGTGGTGTGCGGGTGCGACTGCTCTGGCACCTTGTGGTACCACCGCATATTACTGATTTTCACAAAGATGGCGGACAGGAGTAAGCGCCGAGTCAATACAGTCTGTGTTGAGGTATTGCAGGGGGAAATTTATCCCAGCAATGCGGATGTACTGTTACCAGCGATAATACGTGACACCTATGGAATATCACATAGTGAATTGTGTGGATTGGCATTGAATGGTTCTGCCAGAATCTTTGTGAAATTCCTGGAGAGCAGTGTTTATGACCGGGTGGTGGAGAGATACCAAGAGCAGAGGATTGAGATCAACTCCAGTTTAGTGGTACGACTTCGGGATGTTTCCAGCTACTATACTTGGATAAGACTTCGGAATGTGCCTTTTGAGGCGAGTGAGGCTGATGTCAGGGAGGCATTTAGCCGGTACGGGGTTGTTCATGCTGCCTCGGTTGGACGGTGGGCTCAAGGTATTTATGCTGGGCTGTTGGAGGGTTCATATTCCCTGAAAATGACCTTAAGGAGCCAGATTCCGTCCTATGTCACTATGGATGGATTTCGTACACAAGTCTACGTTACGTACGCTGGGCAACAGAGGACTTGTAGGATATGTGGTTCGGCGGCGCATATGGCAGCAACTTGTGACAAGAGGATGGAGCAGCAGCGACCCAGTCGTGTTAATGTTTTGCAGAAGGAGAATGTTGTGGTTGGGGAGGAACTACCAGTAGCAACGGAAGAGATGGATATGGCGGCTACCGGCAAATGGAGTGAAATAGTGGACAATGAGGATGGGCATGTCCTCACTTTACCTCAGACGAATCAGGATGGGGCAACTGGGAGTCTTGAGGAGGCTTCAGGTCAGGAGGAAGCAGTTTTGGTGTTACCTGATCCATTGATTCAAGAATTTCAGGAATTCTTTGCAGGGACTTTGCCAGGGGAGTTACAGGGTTGTTCTACAGTTGGTGTGGAGTCTGGGGATAGCATTGTACCAGAGAATGTTGGCAAGAGTGATGGAATGCTAACGGCATTGGTTCAAGAGGTGCGAGTGGAGGTGCACAGAGGAGATGTGGAGGAGGGTGAGGAGGAGATGGAGGCCTCAGGCGAGTCCCGGAAGAGGTCGGGTGAAACTTTGGATGAGGATTTCCCCACGCCAGGTCAACGAGTCGGCAAAAAAACATGGGTTGATGTAGCGAAGGGAGGTAGGATAGGTGTACAGGGAAAGGTTTTGGACAAGGAGCGATTCGGTAAGGGAGGGAAGTCTGGGTCTTCGAAGGTGGTATCATCGAAGATACAAAAGCATAGAGGAAAGCCCCCTTCACTTTTTTCAGGTGTTTAACAATGAATGTTAATGGTCTCCGAGCGGAGGTCAAATGAAAGTGGGTAGCGGTGACGTTGAGAAGGTTGAATGTAGATGTATGTATATTACAGGAACATAATTTTAGGTATGGCAGGGACTTGTGTTTGGATGGGTATAAGGTGTATGCGGGTAGCGCTGATAGTTTTAAGGGAGGTGTTGCGGTAAGAATCAGAGAGACCAGCCCTTTTAGTTTGTTAACTTGGGAGGAAGGAGGGGGGGAAGAGTGGTGCGTGTGGAGGGGGTATGGGGAGATGTGCGTGTGGTGTTCGTAGGGGTTTACATGCCAGCAATGAATAATAGAAGGATTAAGGAGGAATTTGTGTGGGATGAGTTGGTTTATTTTTTGAGAGGGTTACCTGTTATTGCGATAGTAGGTGGAGATTGGAACAGTATTATCCGGAAAAAGGATGTGGAACCGAGGGGGGCGGGATGTGAGTTGGGGGTTTTAAGAGAAGTCTTTAGGGCAGTTGGCGTGGTTGACGCAGATGGTGGAGGGGGCAACGTAGAGTATACTTTCATAAGGAGAGGGTATGCAGCTCGGCTGGATCGAATATATGTGGCTGGGGAATAACAATAGGGAATGTGGATTATATCGATGTTGGTTTTTCTGATCACCATGGGGTGCTGGCACAGTTGCAATGGTAGGGGGTTGTCAAAACGTATCCGGGTTTTTGGAAACTTAATGTTAGGTTGTTGGAGGGGGTGGACCATAGGGGGAGGTTTTTCGGAGTGGTGGGGGAGGTTATGGGGGGAGGGTCAAAGAGGACGAGACATGGGGACGTGGTGGAATGTACACGCGAAGGTAGCAATACGAGCGTATTACAAGCGGGAGGGTTGGGAGGAGACCCAGTTGAGTTTTGGATTGCAAATGTATTTGGAGGGACAGTTGAGAGATTGTTATGGGGGGGTGGGATATCACGAGGAAGAAATACACGGGGATTACATGAGCATCTTAAGGAAATACAAAATGAAAGGTTCCATGCGCTTAGAGTGCGGAGTGGTATGGATGATGTTCTTTGGGGTGATAAGCCGTCAATGACTGTGTTACGTGGTTTTCAGACAAGGAGGAAAAGTATGACAGTGATGACATTATGGGTGGGTAAGGCTTTAGGTGGATATAGGGAGGGGCAGGTTTTGGGGACAACGGAGGGCATAGGTGGGTATGTGGAACATTGGTTCAGGGAGCACTTGACTAAAAGAGATGAGGTGAGAAAGGCTAGAGAGGAGATTTTGGAGGGTATTCAGAGGGATGTCATAGATGGGGACAGGGAGGAGATGGAGGGGCGTATTACAGTGGACGAAGTATGGGAGGCTGTAAAAGGTATGAAGTTGGGAAAGGCACCTGGGATTGACGGCTTACCAAGTGATTTTTATGTGCAGAATTGGGATGCAATTAGGGTGTGTTTAACAGAGGTCTTTAATTATATGAAGGAGTGTGGTTCCATGGATGTAGATCAACGCACTGGGGTAGTCGTGATGGTGCCAAAGGGGAAGAAGGCGGAGACGATTCGCGACTATAGGGGTATATCGTTGTTATGTGCCGACTATAAAATATTTGCAAGAATCTTAGGTAATAGGATGAAAAAAGTTTTGGGGAAAGTAATTGAGAGGGGGAAATTTGGGATACCGAGGAGATGTATGTGGGCTGGGCATGGAAGGATTAGGGAGTTTATAGAGGCAAAGGGGGGGGAGGTGTGTTGGGTTTGGATTGGGAAACTGCCTATGACAATGTAGACAGGGACGTGCTGTTGGACATTTTGAGAAGGAAGGGTTTTAGGGAAGAGGTGGTGGATTGGGTTCGGACGTTGTATGGAGATGCTTTAGTACGGGTACAGGTGAATGGGAGGGTAGGGGAGTCAGTGGGTATGGACAGAGGCATGAGACAGGGGTGTCCTTTATCTCAATGTTTGTTTGCTTGTCTCCAGGATCCTTTTTATTGGTTAGTGGTAGAAAGTGTAAGGGGGGGTGATAAGGATAGGGATAGTGTTAGTGGAATAGTTGGTTTTGTGGATGATACGACCATAATGGTGGAAGGTGAGGGGGTCCTGGAATACATTGGGATTTGTATAGAAGTTTTTGGGGAAGCTACTGGAATGAGGGTGAACCGGGCAAAATCAAAGTTGTTGGAGGTAGGGACATGGGTGGGGGGGGCGTTGGGGCATAGGTATGGTTGGTTTGTGGTAGATAGGCTGAAAATATGTGGGGTTCTGTATTGCAATGACGTACAGATGGCTAGAGAAATTGATTCGGTTTCAGTGGTTGAGGCAGCCATACGGAGATTGGGAGGCTGGAGGACTGGTGATGTAACATTATTTCAGAGGGTCATAGCCATTAATACTTTGATTTATAGTAAATTATGGTATGTTGCAGCGGTGTACCCCATTAGGGATGTGGATGTGGAGAAATTGCAACAGAGGGTTTTACGGTATGTATTGGCGTATGGAAGGCATTGGTTGAATAAGAAGGTTGTAATGACGCCGGTGGGTAGGGGAGGGTTGGGACTCATTCCTTTGTGAGGGAGAGTGTAAGGCATTTATGTTAAGCAACGTTTTCTATGGGAGGGGGGACCTAGAGGAAAGAGGGTGGGGCAGGTGATGAAGGAGATCAGGAGATGGTGGGGTGGGAAGGACCTTTTTGAGTGTGAGGGGATGTTGCGAATGTTATTGGTAGTTCGTGAGCTGGGGAGACTGAAGGTTGGGGTCTTGGGGGGGTGTTATAGAAGAGTTGGTGCAGGGAGGCAGTGTACCCTATGTACAATTGGGGGGCGATTTGGGTTTGGTTACATCATATGAGGCTGCCTGCGAAGGTTCGCGAGACGGTTTATAGGTTTTTACAGGGGATTTTAGCTTCACGGGCGCAGTTAGTCATCATGGGTATAATAAGGGAGGGGGGATGTCCGAGATGTGGGCTTTTGGATACCGCATATCACGCCATTTACTTTTGTGAGGTTTTAGGTAGGGTGCATGCATCGGTAGGCGGTGTGTTACGGTGGGTAGGGGGGGTGGGTTGTCCTTTTTGAGGGTTTTAAGTATGGACGTGGAGGGAGTAGGTGTAGACATGAGGAGAGCCATACTGTATATTGTAGCAGATTACATACATGTGTCTTGGAGTATGAGGGATGTAGTTGGGGAGTTGAGGGTTAGGGTGCTGGCGGCGCGTTTTTATCGAACAAAGTGTCGGAACGAAGTTGTATATGGTAGGGATTGGGGAAGGGCTTTTCCTGAGGCCTATAGACACATGACTATCGGGATACTTTTAGGGTTAGATAGGGTGAACGACTAAGGGGCTGGTCGAGGAAATGGTTGTGGAAGGGGTGTTTCTTTGTATGGGTGGTGTGCATGATGTGTGGAAGGGTGTGGGTGATGGGTGGATGAGGAGAGTTTGGTACTAATGGGGGACTGTTTACCATGGGGTTTAGGGGAAAGCATTATGTCCTGGATTGCATAACACAGACTAAGAATTGTGTGTAAGGTGTATTTGTGCGACTGACATCTTAAAAGGGGTGGTGGGGATGTCAGGGGTAGTGTGAAGGGGGCTTTCCCTGTGGTTTGTGAAAAAGTGGCTGGGATGGCAGTTAATGGACAGACCAGTAGGCAGTATAATACGTGAGCACGGGATTATTGAAAGGATGAGGGAGGTTTCACCTTTTTTTGCCAGAATAAGGTGCTTTTATTTTTGAATAGTTTAAGTTGATTTATTTATGGCCTTGAATCATATGTATATTGTTAGCTTGATATGTAATTGTAAAAATTATTGAATAAGTTTTTGTTTTGTATAACTATTTAATGTATGCTTAATACAAAGATGGACTTAAGGGATAAGGAGGGTATGTATGGTATATGCTGGGTTTTGTATGGTAGAGGATAGGTGTGTGTGTAGGTTAGGTTTTAGGGTTATATTTTTGTACAACGATAGGAGTGAGAACATAAGTTTAAGCTTACAGTGGTTGATTTTGTTCTCATTGATATTTTGTGTTTATAGTAGGATTAAATGTGTATATTGTACAAAGAGTAGCAAGTAATTGGGGGTTTGCTGAATCCCAAATGGTGAGCAAAAGTGAGTGTAGATTGGGGGGGGGGACATGTGATTATACCATAACAGATTTTACATCTGGAGATGCAAGTTGCATCATTGAAGGGTTTTTATAATTGTTGTGGAAAATATTGGGTATTTTCCCGAAAGGTTATACTCGATAGCCTTTCTGATGTGAATATTCTTAATGTGTGGCTGTTGGTTCGTATTCTTCTTGAGATGAGGAAAGAACCATCGCGACGGTGGCTTGGGTACGCGGTACTGGGTCATACGAGGGAGTCGCGCTCTTGGGATAAAGGTGAATGGAGGTGAACAATGGGTGGGCTCTGGATATAATGGAGATGGAAATCGGCGTTTACTACGACCAAATCGCGGTTAATGGTCTCTCTTCACAATAGTGAATGTTGTGAATATTCGCCGGGCATAATGTGGGACATTAAGTCCAAGAAACTATAATCATAGAGTGATAATGTGTTAAACAGTGAGCGACGCCGTCATGGCGGTGTTGATGGCGGAAATGTGCATCGCTTCGATCAGCGTTCATCGCACGCAATTATTAATGGATTAACTTCTAACGAGAGTAAATTAACGGGACATTAAACCGACGTGTGAATAGTGTGTAAAGAGTTGCGTATAAACTCTAATGAAGGGGTTTAGTGAGAGGATATGAATCACTACCCCGACCAACCACGTTAAATAACGCCCGGTCTCGTGGGCATAAGAGAGTTCAAGGGATCAATCTTCTCTTGATTCATCGGGACAACCACCAACATCATCGTCTTGCCGGAAGAATAATCTACCGAGCAGGACCACGCGATCCGTCGAAGAATAGCGACAAGAATGCTGTTTCTTCCCCACTGTAAGTACTCTTGTTATCTTAGCAACCGTCTGGCCAGTAGGTATGTTGGGATAATTTGGGTTTACGGTGGGAATGATAATGACGGGATCTTCAAGTGAACAGCAATGGCACGGATAAAGGGTGAGTGATATTAAGTTGTACTCTTTCCTCCTTCTCCCCAATCAGTCAGACATTAACCCATACAGTCCACAAAATTTAACAATACCGTAACCATTGGTGTTACTCATTCTTAATAAACTGGTCAAGGATAGATGTGGATTTAGAGTGAGAATATCGAAGGGTCCCCTTAAAATGTGACCAGGAGTGGGGCAGGTTTTCTCACACGCCTCAACGGTCCACTCCCCGGGAGATTATTTTGTTGTAAGTGGCGGTGAAGCCCAGACAGGTAATCTCTTAATTCCCCACATCGCCCGTTGGTCCTTCCTGAACCGGAGGTGATTAGTGAATTAATCATTATTGAATTAATTATTTAATAATTAAGTGACTGATTGTAGAAAGTGAGTATAGAGTACACAGATTAATAAATTGTGGGGTGAATTGTAATAATTAGTCCAATTAATTGCTAGCCCAGGCGTGGCTACGATTTGTGCAAAAGTAAGGTTTGATAATCACCTTTATAAACAATTTATTTAATTTGTGACATCAGTGGTTATTAATCCTATAACCATGGCTGGACCCGATGAAACTGCTGGGAGTGTCAAGCCCAGGGATCTTAAAGCAAAGAAAGCCTCGTTACAAGCTCGTAAGGGTCATGTTACAAAGGCACTCAATAAGTGCATGGAGTTCATGGATCAAGATACAATGGACCCCGATGAATTAAAATTGTATTTAGACTCCTTAGATAGTAAATATGAGTCATACAAGTTGTGGTTTAAGGAATATGAAAAGGACCTTATGGAGAATTGTTCAGATAATGAGGAAATAGAAACACTGTTTGAGCAATATTATGAAGTGGAGGAACATATTCTGTCCTGTAAAACTAGGTTTGGTACAGGTGCAAGAGAGTAGATAACTT